>NJRQ01000048.1:792715-819637 GCA_003063805.1 Aphaenogaster ashmeadi | reverse complement strand
GTGTGTGTGTGTGTGTGTGTGTGTGTGTGTGTGTGTGTGTGTGTGTGTGTGTGTGTGGGGAAGTTATTTTTTATTTTAATTATCTTTTTTGTATTAGAACGATTGAAACTTTCATAAAAGAATTTTGGTTTTTATAGAGAGATCAAAGCACGAGCAATCAAATAAAGAGGAGTATGCTTCTGGTAGCACAAAATGCGAGAAAGAAAACATGAAAGCATTAAACAAAGATTTGACAACTTGGGCTCTTCGAAAACGGGAGCGCGAAATAATGTTAAGTGATGAGGAAAAAATTGCGGATAGAGCAATAAATGTTAGGAAATCACCCCGGCTTGGACTTAGTGAAGCTAAGGGATTTAACAATGAAAATTTCGACGAAACTGCGTTGGATGAAGGAAAATCACAAAGTGAGAAGGAGCAGTCGCAGGTAATTCGTACGAATAATATACGCAATTTTGCGAGGAAATCTGTTAGATTGAGAAATAAAAAAAGTAATGATATAAGAAAATTAACAACATAAGTTGATTTATGGAATTAAAATAACTGAATCATGGAAATGAATCAAATTTTATATATCTTTCGTTGAACATTATAAAATGTAAAAATAAGAAATAGACTAAGCAATCTTTTGCATATATCGTTGTATATATTTTATAGTGCCTTTGATATAAAAAGAAATGCATAATATTTATTTTTTAAGGCATCGAAAGAATAAAAATTGTTCAAAAAGAAAATTAAAAAAGCGTAATATTATATGTTGTTACTAAATGTCGTTCTTTTTCGTTTATATGCAGTACATTTTATAATTTTATACAATAATATATATTATTTTCTTCAAAGAAATTTCAAGATTATTTGACGTACTAATTTTTTAAATATTGTAATATATTTTGGACAATCTTGATGATTAAATATTTGCATTTACTATATTAATCACGGCTTAATTGATTAAAAAAGATGTAATAAAATGGAATAAAAAATGCGTGAGAATTTAATATATTTGCAATATTTTCCCGTCTGTATATAACACCTTGTTATACCAATTCAACATGTGTGATAGGGAAAATAAATCTTGAAATCTTTATCAAAGAAACAAGAATTAAATTTTATTGAATATATATAATACTATACCAAACACAGGAAAGGGAGATTAAACGATAAAACGATCGGCGCAAATTTCAATAAAACCTACATATCTCGGATGTATATTCATAGGTACTAATAATAATTTAATAAGCTTAACGTAATGTCAAAATATAGCTGCCCGTCTCTAACACTTGGTTACACAGTAAAATATTCGTCTTTGATATTACACAACTTTGATATTAATACAACTTTGGTATCGGTTTATACAATTATACAGTATAACTTTATATACATACCGTGCAATTCGCACAATAAACTCGTCTAAGTTCATAGATTTACAGCGCTAACGTTCTAAACAGAACGACTATCACATTCATTACATATTCTCGTCTAATTTTTACTTATATCGTGCCAACATCTCTTTCCTCGCTCGCGTGCGAGGTGCGTCATTATCGCAGGAACGAAACTTTTTCTACGGCTCGGGAAGCGTCGTTGATGCAATAATGCAAATGTAAATAGTACTTTAACAAGCTTCTGTCTCTAGCTCTCATATTTAGCATTTCATTAATCGTTTAACTGGTTTAACAGAATGATGAACTATTTCTCTTGTAACCTTCTGACATTACGGGATTAAGAATACATATCCATAAGATTAGGAAATACACGTTTTCGGGCATAAAATATCTTTTTCCTTAAACAGATTCGCGCAGTTAATAATATCTCTGTTCCGCTGTGGTATGGCATCACGCGAGGTAGTTACTCGAACGTTGATACATCCCTCAAGTATTGTACATGCTACAAGCGATTCTAACTTTTATATCCCGTGCGTAGTTATCTGCCGATCTTCTTGGGGAAGATCGAAATATTGGATGCGTGAGACATTATCTTACAAGCAGTAGTCATAATTCACTTATCGTCAGATTCGTCAGCGACTCATTCACGACCCATTCGTTCTTGGCGCTTACGATAGATTGTCTTTTGATTCGCTAAGAGACCAAAAATATGTAGCCTCAAAGAAGTTAGATATTAACACGGCGAAAAGACTGCCTTCGCCGTGCAAAAAGGCCAATTATCTCCTACTATTTATTTAATTAGTTAAATTTATTACTTTATAAATTTATTTGATCAGTTAAAGGGACATTCCTGAAAATAGATTATCTCTTCCACTTGAGTAAGGAATCCGTCGAGTTTCTTTTATCACACGCTTTCATTACGAATATTAATTATTGTAAGTTTTCATCTAATCACGAATGGACGAAGTTCAAGCTGAAATGTAAGTTAGCAGCTGCCTCACGATGAATTTATTTCACGTGAAATTTACGTCTCGCGCGCGGCGACGCGGGACGGGTGAAATTAATTAATCCACATTTTTTGTTCATATGAATTTACGGTAATAGATGTCAAGCTCTTTCGGTAAAGTTACACTTTCTGGGGTAAAAATACAGTATGTACACGATAAACAAGTTTTGCACAATAGCGCAGCTCTATTTTCGAAGGAATCGGAAGAAGGAATTGCCATGCCTTCGGAAAAATATGAAATCTAATTTTTTAAATTTCAGTTTTAAATTGAACTATTTTAAGTGTATCAGGGAAAAATAAAATTATATTATTAGCGTCAAATTCATTTACTTAAAGATACTTCCGCTATTTAAATTTCTATCCTTCATAAAATTTTGTATTTCTTTTTTTTTGGGTAAATATTGGTGGAATATGCATGATTTACAAAGATATGTAAGATATATACTACAAGCTCCAGATGAGTTTTTCTTTCCACGCGTGAACATATTTAAAAGAATATCTTTTTACAGCTATATACAACGCATACATACATATGTATATCGCAGTTTCATAGAAAAGATCAAGATCGTTTTCCCGATGGATAATCGATAATTTGCGTTCCGACTTAGCCGACCACGTCCCGTTTTGTAATATTGTTTCTCTCTAATCGTATTTTTGATTGATCTTTTTTTGATTCTCAATTCATTGGAGGAATACGCATTAATCATAAGAGGATGCCACTTTTCGTGAACATTACCGCAAACTATCAGGAATATTATTAACGAGCATCGATATTAAGAGATCGAAGAGATTGAAACTTACAGGAGAGCACTTCGATTATCCTATAATTAATGCGCAATTTGTCGCGGTCGGCATGTCGAACGTTCTTTTGGGATGCGTCATAATCACACTACCACGACTCCGGCGGAGCTCTGCAATCGTAAATAATATTGATTCGCGGATTACGTTACGAGATTGGTTGATTCGCGCGCGAAATCGGAATCAAGAATTCAGTGCGATGCCCCGGAACGACATCTTAATCTCACATCTCTGGCGGTTAGCTTCCTTTCAAAGAATCCCGCAAGAACAGGTGACTCCTTATCTCCGAACATTCGTCAGGGATATTATCTGGATGGCATCTGCGAATATTTCTCGACGGCAGTCTTTTGTAATCGACCGGGTCGAAGACGACCCCTTTTTACGGTCGAGGGCGTCCGCACTGTCTTTCACAAAGCGAGATTATCTTGCGAAGACACTTCTTCGCGGGTGATCTTCGTCGTTGACAGTGGCGGGTTTACTCTTTCTTCTGACGTCGAGAATCCGCCAATTCATGACACCTCTTATTGTACTTTCTTCTTTTATGATGCCCCTATTTATTTACTACTTTTTTACTTATTTCTACTACCTCTCATTATCCAAAACCTAATGAACATTTTGTTGAGAAGAATCAGCATCGTTTCTTGGCTAAACTTTCTTTACTCTGGATTCATGTTTAAACCAAACTCGCCATTGCTTGCTGATAAGGAACAATATCGATCAGATCGTCTCTCTCTCGATTTTTCTGTTTCGATCACGCACTGGACTAGTGTCACGTTATATTATTCCGTTTGGATTTCCTCATCACCGTGATGCCTATCGAACCGCGTATCTTGCGCAACAGATCTATTATATCGGCTGTTGACATATGTTCCACACTCTCCTCGTTAACCTGAAGAAAGAAGAGATGATATTTAGTTTTAAAATAAAACAGTCTCATGAGAATCCTCTCCGAGAATTAATCCATTTAATCTCTACAATCCTAAAGTTACGTGTTTCGTAAATATTATTTATCTAAATATTAATATTATTATCTTAATATTATCTTAAATATTAATATTATTTATCAGGAATATAAATATTGCTTCAAGTTTACGATTAAAGCTGTAAGTCACAGATAGTTAATATTATTTTATCATCGAGATATTTAGTTTGATAATAATCTTGTATAAATACGCTCTGTGGAAGAAAGATTGGGAGAAGTAGAGGGTAAGCTTCAGATACAAGACTCACCATCAGTAACACATCGCCCTGCCTGAGCCTACCATCCTTGGCTGCGACACTGTCAGGATGCACGACCGATATCACCGTACGATTTCCTTCCGGCTGCAAGCTAAAGCCCAGCCGGCTGTTCCACCCACGCGTCAGCTCTACCATGAACACCTGCAACAACAAGAGCGGATTGCGCAATATTGCGACGCGACGTTCTCGTGTCCTCGTTGGTGATATTCCAATGTTAAGATCAATCAAACAAAACGAACAACAAAGTATTTATCAGATATTAAATTGAATCTTTGCGTTTCAACAAGATCGTCGCGGGGATTGCTTATCGCAAAATTAGGATCTTCCAAGATCTACTAATCGATCGGAGTGAAACTCGATTACGGAAACGTGATGTCGAGAGACCAACCTCGCTGCCTTGTTCAAGGTCCTCGATGGGAGCGACCGAATCCGTGGTATCTCTCCCGGCATCTTCCTGGTCGTGCTCGGTGCCTTGATCTACCTCATCATTTGGGGCGAACATCACGCCCTTCCACTTTAACAGCCCCTTGCTACCGCCCGGGTCGTCCGTTCCCAGGATCTTTCCTGCACGGCGCGACAAAAAACCGAGTTCATCGGGTTAGAAGTAACGCCAATTGACATCCGCGAATGTTTTGCGACGATGCGACCGTTATCTTATCGGACTCCTTCTAACGCTCTGATTTCGTTTCGACGATAGCGGCGCAAAGTAGACAGCGCGTACATTCGCGTGATTAGAATCGATTTTAGTAGCACAATTGCAGAACTCATTTTAAATCAACAAAAGCTTATATGTTTATACAGGGTGTCCCATTTTAAATGATGACCTCAAATATCTCTTGAACAATACATTTTAAAGAAAAACGTTTCAAGTAAAACTTACTCTGTTTCGAGGGGGACATCTTATAATGGACACAAGTTTCTTCTAGATGGAGGTGTTCCTGAGATTTTAAGGTAATCTTTGTTTTTTTAAATAGAACTATATGATTTTTTTATATAATATGATGCCTGTAGTTATTCTGCACTTATTAATCATATTATATAAAAGAATCATATAATTCCATTTAAAAAAACAAAGATCACCTTGAAATCTCAGGAACACCTCCATCTAGAAAAAACTTGTGTCGATCATAAGATGTCCCCCTCGAAACAGAGTAAGTTTTGCTTGAAACATTTTTTTAAATGTATTGTTCGAGAGATTTTTGAGGTCGTCATTTAAAATGGGACACCCTGTATACATGCTAATAAACTTACGATAATACTACTATAATAAGCTTCAATATATTTAATACAATATGATATATATGTACTTCTGTCTTAAAAATGTGGATTTAAGACGATTTAGAAATAAGCTCTTTAATTAATTTATGTTTACATTTATCTTTATAAATTTATAAATTATAAATAGTAACTGCCTCAAATAATCATATTAATTATATATTGCGAACTCAACTAAGAATTGTATAAAGCGTTAAACAAAGATTGCACGAGTACTAAGACGGCTGATTCAGATATCGAATGTAAGAAGCAAGCGAGTCAACAAGACGCACCATTAATCAATCAAGATTTAATCTTATTAATCTAGCTTCTCGGACGAAACAAAAACGGGCAATAAGACAAGCGCAGCATGAAATAATTACCCGGGATGTCCTGATCGCTCGAGTGTGTGACCTTGCTCTTTGGTCCAGCCGGGTCGCTGCCGGCGCTGCCGCAGGCTGGATTGGCACTCTGGTAAGCCGGATTCTTGTAGCTGAAGGCGATGGTACTGGTGCTGCTGGTGGACGAGAGCACCGGCGGCATCGAGGCCGGCTCGGACGGTAGATCGTTGTCGTGCTCGTCGCTCGATAGCACCGTCACGCTTCTCTCATCGTCATAGCTCGGCTCGGCCAGCCGGCCGTGCTCCGCCTCGGCGAGGATCACGTCGCCATCCCCAGGATACTCGCCGTCCGAGTCGACGCTGCAAAACTGGAAATGCGGCTTACCCTGCGGCGCCGACAAATCGAGGAAACGAGGCCTAGCCACTGCATTGTTGGATGCTGGCTTCGACTCGTCGTCGTCGTCGTCGTCGTCGTCGTCGCAGATGACGTAAAGCGGCGGCGGATCGATTATGTCGGTCGCAGGTGTGTTCGCCTGGGAATTGGTGATTTGCGTCCTGACGGAGCACTGGTCCGAGTCTGACGTGGTCTCCGCTTGGCTGGCCGTCGACGATGTCGTTTGCACGTCGTGCAACTTGCTCTCGGGGGTTTCTGCGGCACGGAGAACACTTGTCGTGAGGAGGTTTTGTCACGAGGAGACTCGCTGCGAGGTCCTATCATCTAGGATTGCCCAAATCCCTTGCGATTTGAGATAATTCCGAGAGACAGCTCGGCGCTGAATGTTCTGTCGTCACTTTAATGTTACCGGAAGCTTCTAAAGTAACAACTGATGTTCGCTAATTCCTTCTAATCTTATATAGAGTATCAAGAGATATACTGTACAGATTATAATCATTTCCGGATGTCCGAAAAAAATTATATAAAATTGATAACTTGTCGAAATTAATAAATTGGCGTAATTCTCATCATCTCATTGAATGCTCTTAATTATTTTTTAATTTAAGTATCCTATTCTCTTAGCTTTATTAGCCATTTGTCTTATAACTCTGCCTGTGCATACTGTTAATTCTTTACCTTGTTCGGTTTCGGCAGTGGGAGTACGCGTAGTACGACGTAGCCTTCGGGGTGAATTGCACGACGCACCAGGTGATTGTTGCTTGCAGATACTAGACCCACTCGATGTTCCAGGTGACAGTTTTCGGACTGCCAAGTCACACAGCATGTCCACGGCTTCTTGTCTGTTGAAAAATAATATGGAATATGATAAGTTACAATTCACTATATAGAAGACCGTATTTTAGGAAATGACCATATCAAGCGACTTACAATAAAAAACGCGAGCGTCTGCGATCTTTTATCAATGATATTTTCTGTTGGTAGGAAAGAATAAATTGATTCTGTATGCGATTCGGTTACGTTTTAAAGAAACGGATTGCACGTGATATAAAAGCATAAAGGAATATCCACGATAGATATAGAATCGAAATCAGATTTGCTATCAAATATTCTTTTATAGGTCAACGGATAAAGAATCAAACAGAAAAAGAGTAACAAACAAAATTGATATCTCTATAAGTTTTTCTTAATGTTTATCTGAAATTATTACTATGCTTCATCTGCCTACAGACATTCTGACTTTATCGATTTTCATCGTCTTACTCCAATATTAATGTCCATAATTTAATAATGTTTTTATTTCGAATTATCAAATACTTCATTTTAAATCTCAAAATGTCATTTTAAATCTCATTCTGCAAATACAATTATTCGTTAGTAATTTGCAAAATTAAATTTTCTAAAGAACAAAATCTCGCGCGAGAAGAATTCAGTTTACATTTTCGATTTCTTTTTTCATCTATAAAATCGTTATCTTTCCAGTTATATAATACAATCAGTTACAGCGCACGTTCTGTATAAATATATTAACGCGATGAGTGATTCAATTATCGGCTCAAGATGTACCTCAAGCTCGTTCGTGGCGGACGGAGAGGGTGATCGGGTTCGGTGGGCGAGAGCGCCGAGACCGGGGTCTGCGCCAGATCTCGGTACAGCCGTAGCTTCACCGTCGGTCCGCATTGTCGCAGCAGCTGGACCGCTTCCTCATGGCTCATCGGCGACAGCAGTGCACCATCCACCGCGACGATCTTGTCACCCGGTCGGATTCTGCCGTCGCTCAGCGCCGGTTCTCGGACTAGTGCACGCACATAGTGACCCAGAGCACTGCTGTCCGCCTTTCTCAAAGTGAAGCCAAGGCTGCCGCCGACCTTTGTCATCTCGATGTCAAACTCCTGTAAATAGAAGTTGCATTCGCCATTGTCTAATATTATCTTAAACTTTATTCATTATATTAATTGGAGAATATATTAATTCTCGATAAACTTTTTTTAGTGGAAAACTGCATGTTCTTGCACGAAGATATATTTTGTGACAAACAAAAATCACTTTTTCTGTTGATTTATGTCAAGTGATCATGAATACTTCAATGTTCCTTTGATAATATAATCCACATAAAAAATATTAAAAAATATATTTTCTGAATCGCGTAAAAAAAAAATATATATATATGCATCTATTGAATCAGCATGCACGTGTGCATTCCACGTGCGGAATATCTGATTGCACGTTTTACATTTCTCTCTTCAGAGCTATAGTACGCAACGAATGTAGTATGTATGCTATTGTTTATGAGTATTACTTCAAGGATCGATATTAAAGTTTCCTCGGGAGAATCGAATATTGAAATTAATATATAATGTGTACATGAAGTATATCTCGGGCTTATCACTTTACTTAATCATGAGTATTAGGTCGAAGGGGAGAACCGCGCCACGACAATGAATTAAGCTTCAGAAGATGAGCTTTCATAAATAAAACCTATTTTAATTTGTAATTTGCGTCAGTATTTTTTATTTATTTCTAATAGAGCTATTAAACCAATCAACGTTTATTCTAGCTTGTTATATATGTTTCTCTAGGGATGCATATCGAAGCCTGCAAGTATCGCTTGTGAATAATTATTTATCTGTATATTACCGTGAGGAATTAAACACTGTAATTATTATTTCTATCATCAAATGCGCATATTGTCCCTATGCACAATATACAAAATTAATAATCTGTCTTTGTTAAAATTTATTACCATATTACCGAACAAATGTAACATTCATATAGACATTGAAATATTAAAATTTGTATTGAATTAAACTCTATTATTATTAATAATCAAATAATTATCTTTAGGAATAATAATCGATGATGTATTAATCCATTTCTCTTGTGTATGAAACCGTGATATTTTATCTTTGTCTACAGAATTATCTGAGGGACTAAACGCTTTTATGTAAATTTAAAAAAATCGTCTGATACTTTTTATCCATTTATTTATTCATCCCAGAAACGATGGTGCAACAACTGTATATTCATGGAGTGTTATATAGGTGAGGCATTACTTACACCGCAGGGCTCGATCTGCAGGGGTGGCAGAGGGTTGAGTAAACGTAACGGCGGCGGTGGCTCTCGCCTTGCCGGGGGTGGCGGCGGTGCACCGGGTGGCGTGACATTACTATCTCCTGGAAGTCGGCACACCACCAGCTCGACCGTGCTGGGCGTCGTACGCAGAACTTCGAGAGCCTCCTGCAACAAGTAGCATCGAAATAAGATTATATGCGGGCTCTCCCGTAACACAAAGATAATGCTCGAAGTCACCGCCTCGGCGACGCGACGGCGTCATCTTCTTTAGAGGCATTATGGTTTCCGGTAGCTTGAAAGATGATAGCGGGCCATGTTCCGAGGTTTGCAACAGGAACGAAACGGATGACGGTAGTCTTCGAGAAATGAAACTTAATATCCATGGTGTATGGGCAAACGAGTATAAGTCAGGATTTTGCGAAAATGAGTCAAAGTCGTAACTACAGATACTTTTATGAATTCTATTTAATGGTTTAAATAGTATAACTCATTTCTGTTCAAGTACCATTATATTAAAATTATCCTATACAAAAAGATTATGTTTTTGATGGTGAATGAAACTTGAAACGTGACTTTCTCGATTTACTGAATTTTGACTTATACTTGTTTGCCCACACATTTATTTGTTTCTCGTAGATATATGTGCCGATAAAATTCTTGAAATTTTAAAGAGTAATTTTTACATCTTCCTCTCGTAATCTGTTATCACAAATGTTTTTCTATTTCATGAACGGCGCACTTAAAACAAATTATATTCGCAAAAATATAAAAATTCTTTATCGTAGTCGGGAGACGTAAATCTTATTTCCTGTACATTTCTTCGATATGATACAAATTTAAATTCGCGTCCCTTTAATTTCTTATTAAATTTACATTTAACAAGCAGTGAGTGTACGATTTTTTACTTCACAACGACTGCGGTTGAACGCGATCGCAACTACTTCCCGGCTGATGTCCTGTAGCAAAGCGGAGCAATCGAGTTAAGATAAAGTCAACGTTTTAACGTCTTCCGTAGTCAAGTCCGTGCGTTTCGCGGAGAATGTGCGACAGCCGCAGGAGCGTGCGAGTTTACGACGCGAGCATACGCGTTTGCGTCCTGGCAGGAGGAGGCAGTATTGCTTTTGCCCTCGTGGGACAAGCTGCCAAGTACACGCGAGATAACGTCTATCCTCTTGCCGGGGCTCGCGGGCGTAGCTGCATTATGCTAATCCAATGCAAATCTTCGCAAGAGCCGCGAGAAGAGAGCAAGGCTGAGGCCGCCAGTCGAGAACGTAGCAATCATTACTACCGAGTACTCTATGTATGTAAGAGCGTGTGTACGTGCGCGCGGTTTACTGCGTTTATCTAATATCAGTAAAATTTGTTCAGTGCGTTACTTCTTCCTCGAAAACAGACATTGCTATCCACGCATGATATATCAGCGACATAAACATACATAAAATAACTTTTATAAGAATTAATTTAATTAGATTTAAATTGGCGAAATCAAAGAAAAAAAATTTAGTTAGAAATAAAAATATATTATTTAGCATACTTTATATTTAAAATATTATTTATATTCTCTATTTGTACGGAAAAAAACAATCATGATTGAATTAACAAGATATGTTTGGTTAAGCAAACTTTGGTTGAAGTACACAGAATTTCTGATTATTATAATCAAATATTCTAATATGCAACCAGAACATTATTTAGATATGATACCGTTTAGAGTTTGGTTAATGCGTATGTAGTAATAATGTTCAAGTATCTGGTTATTATGACTACAAGAGAAAGAGAGCATGGCTGGATTAGTATGACATGTATGGTTAAAGAAGTATTGGTGAAACTAAACAGAATTTTTGGTTATTATAATTAGAAAAGAAAATCTTGCAAGACTGCTGTTAGACGGCGTCCGTTTCTCGGTATAAGTAAAATTTGTCCAGCTAATAATATAAGAGAAGCTTGGCCATGTCATAATCATTCGTGCATCGTTTGAGCGTGCATTTAAGACGAGATATAGATGTGTCTTTGCACCAAAAAAGCTTTGTTTTTTACAAAAAGTAAAATTGTAATTAAATTACAATCAAAAGTTTCGTTATTTTCAACAGAACGCATGCAGCCGAATGCGCTTGGTTATTACCGTAATCAGAATGCATGCAGTCAAATTTGTCTGGTTACTTCAATCAGAATCAAATTTGTCTGATTATCTTAATAAAAATTATGGATCGTTCATATTTCACCAAATAGTCTGGTTGTTATATCCGTATTTCAGATTAATTCAACTAATTTTTTTCAGTGTATATAAATAAAAAAGTATTGGAAGCTAATATATTTCTCTGTTACGTTAAACTTTTACATTTTAAAGGCTACATCAATCGATTTATATAATATCTTATTTTTGCGAGTAGACTCCATTGACACGGAAGTTGCGATATCGTTACACGTAGTTCGCAAACTGTAAGTTTTCATTTATTAGTTCGATTCATTCGTATAGTTAGATCAGCCGTTCCATTTCTGCCTGTCATTGATTCTCAATCGTAGTTAATTGATTACTCACGTAATTGGTGAGGCCAGTCAGCGGGATCCCGTTGGCAGCCAGTAGTATGTCGCCAGTTTGAAGTTTGTTGGACAGGGCGGCGGGCTGTTGAGGAAAGAGTCTTTTCACCCTGACTGGCCCCGCGGTGCCGCCACCGGAAACGCTCAGGCCGAGACCGCGACTGCTTTTCTGTAGCGTCACTCGGAATGTGCTCTCTGAAAATTATTTAAACATTTTTACCGTGTTTTTGAATAAACAGTGTCATGTCTCGCTGAGAATATTTCGTTTATCTATTTTACGAGGCCCGTCCAGCCATTTCGCGAACTGGACGTGCAAATCGCAAGTTAAATACGATACAATCCTACAAAAGTTGAGACTTAATTTTTAACTGCTACGGATTTTAATAAATTTATTAGTTTTTAAAATAACGGACACTTTTTTGTTATGAAAAGATGTTATAAAAAGATGGATGAAACAAACGCGATTGCATCCTAGTTTCGTATGACGTACACAGAAAAAAAGAACATTCTTATTTCAAAAATATCTTTATTTTTGACATGTAAATCTTAAAATGAGATTTTATAGCGTTAAACGAAGAAATATTACTTGCATCAAAACATTTTATATAATTCAATAAAGAAAATTATAGTCTTATTATTCAAAAATAATTTTTATTAATGGAAAGCAAAAAATATTGGATAGAGAATAACAGTACTTTCAAACCAAGAATATTCATATTATAAAGATAATACAGTTTAATCTTATTATTGTATTCTTTATGTAACAATTACAATATATATATATATTCAAATTAATTTATAATATTCTTGAAATACAAGAATATAAAATTCTTCTATAATTGTTCTATTATTGCTATTAAAATTCACTATTATTGTTTCATATATAAGCAAGAAAATAATATTTTCTTGCTTATATAAAAATAATATTTTCTTGCTTATATAAAAATAATATTTTCTTGCTTATATATGAAACAATAATAGCAAGACTTTTTTTTCTGTGTGTAACGATATCGATTATAATTAAGCACGGGCAAAGAATAGACCTTGTCCAATTAAAATTCTGATTTCTCGGAATTGCGTCCGGGGTGTTGGGTAATTCATCGTTTCCGCTGGAGTGACGTATGGCCTAATATCTGGTAGCAGAGCTACAATGGGAACAATTACTTTCTGTCGCGGCGTTCCGTGCAACATTGCGATGCTACTGCGTGCATATTTCAACCGTTGCAGCAGCTTTCGCGAGATGCACCCTGTCGGTCATAATTTTCATGGCACTCACTCGGAGGACATGTTCTGAAATATGTGTAAACATACGCGCGCGCCACGCGCACGCGAGTGCACGCCGTTCCCGGACGTAGTTGGCATTGCACGTCGTCGAAATACGCTGACAGTCGCAGCGATCGCACGAGCGATTGTTTGATTTCAGGAACTTTGATTTTATGTAACTATGCCACGTGCTGTTTGCGTTGCGCTGACGCTTAAAGCTGAAATGCCCGTGTCACAAAGCGGAGCGTTGTGCTACTTAGCGCCAATTAAAGTGTCGCGACAACTACGGCAAATCTAATGCAGAATTCAATTCATTAGAGTGGCACAATACTAAAGCGACAAATTTGCGATTGGGTTAATGATGTGTGACTCAAAAGGGTTCTCGTTTCGCAGATTATTGGAATAAATTTATGTTCATTCCTTATTATCCCTTATGAAGCGTATTATTGTAACATTCAAATTTACAGTTCAAACAAAATATTGCTCTACATTATTTACGTAAGAGAAAAGGTGGTATTATATAAAATTACACAGGCCGACAAAGTTCGACTTTTTTTTATCCTCAGATCTTAATAGTCATTTCCGGAGGATTTTGGCGTGCTGAAGCCGAATCTATTGCCCGAATGGCTCTATCACGTCAGGTTTCGGAGATATCTATATCTAAATGTGCCAAAAAGGCCACTTTTCGACTTTTTTAGGTTGAAATAAAATAAGGTTGTATAAAACGGTACATGTTAGGTCCATTTTCTCGACGGATTCTAATTCTGCAGGAAAAAATCTATAGAAACCATACGTTATATTTTGAAGATTGATAAAAGAATATTATCTCCAGGACGCTTCAATCCGCGCACGAGTTTCTGCCCCGCTACGGTTAACTGCGAATCACTACAAATGACTGGGGGGCGTCCTGGAGATAGTATTCTTTTATCAATCTTCAAGGTATAACGTATGGTTTCTATAGATATTTTTCTGCAGAATTCAAATCCGTCGAGAAAATGGACCTAACACGTATCGTTTTATAGTTATTTCAACCTAAAAAAGCCGAAAAATTGCGTTTTTGGCACATTTAGGTATATATCTCTGAAATCTGACGTGATAGAGCCATTCGGGCAAATGATTCGGTTTCAGTACGCCAAAATCCTTCGGAATAATAAGGACTATTGAGATCTGAGGATCAAAATTGACGTCGACCTGTGTTATTGTACAAAATGTAAATGAGGGCCATAATACTACCTTCTCTTCTACATTATTATGGAATTATACATTTTTACTTTTTATCGGATCTATATCGCATTATAATCAAGACTCATCTTATTAAACAATAATAATTAAGATAAGATCGCGTGATGTGTATAACACAATTTAAATGGAGAAAAGGCCAAGAAACGGTCATAGCGGATCTTAGTGCTTAAATAATATTAATGTGTGATTTTTCTATAAACTGCGCGCCGTTACCAACGGTCTTGAAACGCAGCTCTTGAATATCACATTTATTAAATTGATAATCAATTTAATGATACTGATGCTCACAGGCATCTATATAAGATCCCCCCTCTCATCCCAACCCGAAAAACTAAAGAATTTGTTGCTGGGATGGGAGGGGGATCTTATATAGATGCCGGTGAGCATTAGTATATTGATTATCAATTTAATAAATGTGATATTCAAGAGCTGCGTTTCAAGACCGTTGGTAACGGCGCGCAGTTTATAGAAAAATTACCCATTAATATTATTTAAGCACTAAGATCCGCTATGACCGTTTCTTGGCCTTTTCTCAATTTAAAAACTCATCTTATTAACATATGATAAAATACAATAAATAAAAAATCGTAGTTGATATAAACGATTTGATAAAACGAAACGATGTAATCGGCAGCTCATAAGAGATTCATTTACGCAAGTCGAATCTTTTTTATGTGGAAATCATTGCGAAATGAATTCCAGTTTGGGATAACCCACCGCTCACCGGATATTGACCCAATTCAGTGACATATCGTGCGTATTGTTCACTTCGTTCACTTTGCTCGCTATTCAAATTAGAGCCTCTCCCGCTCGCCATCTTGCCAAGAGGTAATTTACGTTTGCCGCGTTATTGTCTGGAGTCACACAGTGTCACTCTTTCCGAAAGAGAGAGAGAGTGTGTGTGTGTGGCCATTGTTGGAATCGCTTCGAAATTGCAGGGTTCACATTCAATGGATTCCTCGATCATTTGGTAAACGCCTCGCGAAATTGGACAGACGATTCGACGAATCCAGGAGTGACGATTTTCGTGTGTCACTCTATGCCACATGTGTACATTGTTCCACCGTGCGCACGACTATTACAATTAAGATCACAGTTGCTGACAAAGCGGTTGCACTTTGGAAACTACTAGTCGAAGAGCGATAATTTCTGCGCTTCTATGCATTCTAAGAGTAATTGCGGTTTAACTTTAGTAAGCAAACTATGATGATGAACTCTTTGAGTGCGGTTGTTCATTAAAAGCGAATATATATATATATAGAATTAAGTTAATAAAAAGATGTTACATTAAAAACATTTGTTTTTAATGTAACATCTTTAATAAATTGCCAGACACGTCGAATACATTTTCTTCAATTTATTGTTTAATTGACTGGCGAAGAAACTACCATCTCTTGTTTTGTTTAATAAAAAGAGATAACCACACACGTATGTTTCGATTATATAACTATTGTAAAAGCTATTATAACAATCAATGTGTATATATCTGTACTGTGTAAATTTCACTAAACTTACAATTAGCAGTCAATTTAATAATACTCTCTCATTACAAATATTATTAACTGTACTATTCAAATTATATAATCAACTCTCAATTATTAATCAATCTGGTATGAAACAATCTCAGCACTAATTAATCATAGCTGCTAAAATATCATTTATCTGTTCACACATACTCGTGTAGCTTTCTCGTAGTCTCTCAAGAAACAACTAGAGATATCAACTACCTGTTAATTAATCAAGACTGTCGGTAAGACTCGACGCCCAAATGAAGCAGCGTAAAGTATGTTCCGACGTCTCGAGTTGCACCGCCAATCACGACAGTTTACCCCGCGATGCAACTGAGAACAAATGCAGTGCTCGGTGCATCCGTATTTTACGTCACGTAAGGCGTACCGTACTGCAAATACGCGAACCACCTCCGGCAATCTCCCGTGTCCTTCTAGTCTACTGAAATAAATGCAGAGCGATGAGGAGACGTGCATATCGTCTCGCGTGGATCAGACGCATCCCTCGAGCCGCAACTAATTCAACTCCTAGTCCACGTGCACGTCGCCCTACATTCGCAGACAGTAAAAACGATCCGATTAAGGAAACGATCAGTTATACGCGATGGCGGGCGGCCGTTTAATTAAGGCTACGTCGACATTTAGGTTGGTCAGCGAATTGTAATGGGCGAACTCGCAAAAGAGGAGGATGCGCCCTTCCTGGAGTATACGTACAAACGACACGACCTAACACGTGTGCAACGTCCGTTATGGAATCCATTACGAGATAGCAGGATGCCGCCCGCACTCCGCGATGAAGATACCGATATTTACGGGTCTAACAAACTCGCTGCTGAAATATATTCGTCGTTACGTTTGGATTATCGGAGTTGGAAGATCCTTCTAAAGCTCCAATCCCCCGTCCGTTCGATAATGGAATCGCTTTTAACATAGCATGGACAATTCTCTGTGTGAATTGCGTAATGATAAATTATTTCTTCAAAGAGAACGCTAGCGATTTGGCATCTGAAGAAGAGATATAGAAAAGAGGATGTTCCCTTTTTTCTCTTGAATGAACGGTTCGACATGACAACTATTAAGTATGGGGCATATTTTAATTTATACTGCACGAAAGATGCATCTAATGATGAGAACTTAACGACATTGTGTTAATCTAATCGGCCGCGGTAGCCGATTTCATCATTTCCGCGGAGCGCTGATTTCGTCCCTTATTGATGTCGAAATATTTATAGGTGATGCATTTCTGCTCACTATTTGAATGCTTACTGTATCATACAACTTATATCTTTCTTCCTTCTTTCAGTATGCATTGTTTCGAATCCTCTTTGTATGTTGTGTGTGCGTTTTGAGTTCTCTTTGCATGTGTGTGTGTGTGTGTGTGTGTGAAAATGAGTGTGCGAGTGCGCGAGTGTGTGTGTTGCGGGCGTAACATGTAATGTAAGCTCGAGTACTTCTTCTTACTGCATCTGCATTCTCTCACGTTTGTTATACTTCGTTTTCTAATTTTCTTTTGTGCATTTCGGGTAGGCTTTGTAGCAGCAATATTGCTGCAGCAATATTGTGCCTCACCTTTTGTGTATCTGTACATTTCTGTACATTTCTTGTCTATTCGTTTCAAATTGTATTATGGTATATATACAGTGTACACAACTAATAGAAAGAATGGGAAACAAGTTTTATATTTTTCGGAGCTCTCCCATTCGATATCCGGGAGTTTGCACATACGATCTCTTACTGTTTATACCGAGATGTAATTAAAATCGTGAAAAGCGACGGTTAATGCTGGACGTAAAATGGGGCTTTCAAAGAGCGCGATAGAGCGTGCAAACGGGACGAAATGTCGTACAGAAGTACGAGTGTTTCAGTAGCACGGCGGTACCGGTATTTAATGCCGGCTTCGTTAGTTGCAGATTGCCTGTGACACATTTTTCCTACACCCGCTATCCCCCTCGCCCCCTCTCACTTTCGGTTTTTCTCGTCATCGACATTCTAGTCCGAGGTTGCAGCTTTTCATCGGCGAAAAATGCACCGTCTAATGGCGAGCTCGGCCATTCCGGAGCAAGAACTCTAATGTCGTTAGCGTGCCGTACAAATACGCACTTAACGAGCGACGTGTGCGACGATATAAAGCGGCTCGTTATGCCAATTTTAATATCCTCAGCGGCTGCGCGAAGTTTTTTGCCGCCGCCGGTCGCTCGCAATTTCCCGTAATTTTGTAATTACGTGTAATTCTATAATTATGCGTCGTTAGATGCTTCTGCCAAGAGAGACCTTTTTGTAGTTAATTCATTTGTAGCGTAAATATTTCGTTTATAGTACAAGTTTTCACGCAAATCCCCAATGAAATTTTTAACACGAAAGTCTCGTTTAACGAAACAATATAGTATTCTAGCTTTAATACGATTTATACGTCGGAAATGATATAATATTAGAGTTTTAATAAGATTTGTACAATAAACTCGTGGACGCAGGGCGGTACAAACTTCAAGTTACAAAGATAAATTAAGTAATCCTGTGAGAAAACGGAGGATCGCAAGTAAAGGGAGCGGCGGAATGCAATTCCAGTTCCAGAATTTCTGACAGGCCGATATTTCAACTATTTGGAAGGGTAGTATCTGCGGGCCATTACTTTTCCACATACTGCCGGTCGTAGCTGTAAGATACCCTCGATAAAGACAAGACCATTATCTCCGAGATTCCTACATTCAATTTACCGCCGTTGTTACTGTTATCGTCGACTACATGCCGCGAATTCGAAATTATCATTAGTAGCCTCGCATGAGTTTTCTTACACCGTGCTTGCGAGTACTTAAATTTATTTGGATGCTGAAAAATGAAAGCTATCGAATTCGATGTCTTGGTCATAAGAGAAAATACGAGTTCATTATACACAATAAACATATTCGTAAAAAATCACTTATATGAAAGTTTCTCCTTTCATCGCTTTACTTCGAAATCATTCTTAAAAGGCGAATTTAATTAACGTACGTATGTGTGGAGTAGTAATTCGCGTCGAGAGATTGTACGACTTGCCAAGAATTCTAATGATTACGTACGAAACCTCGTCGGAAAATAGTCGGATTTGAGAGAGTGGGCTGGAAATATCTGTATAAAATTTACGATTCATAAAAGAACGATGGTCGAACAAACGGTTCGCGTTTTAGCTCCCCTGCGACCGGGCGAATTTTGGAGTATCCGCACATTTATGAATCAATATGAATCATAGCCGGCCCATTTTTACTTGGGTTACGCCACGGCGATTTTTCGGTCAGGTTTCTCGTATTGTAACGTTAGGAATTAACTTGAATTACGATACGCGTGTAATCTATCGCCGAATGTTCTAATAATAAAGTATCTCGTTCCGACGTCGAATGGCACTACGGAGGTATGTTTACACTGCAGTTAAATTAAACACCGATAATCGTATCTTCGTATTGCAGATGACTTCGCAGAAGGAGCCATTCGATTATTAACACCGAGATACGATGTGGTTTTAACGAGATTAGATCTAAACGGTTGCCACACATATATCGCGACGTATATACATGCCGATCGCATGACGCTGAATTGAATCATTTGCACGGCCCATTCGGATAATTAACAGCAAAAAATGTTAGTAGCCGTTCACTAGTAATTACGAGAATAAAACGAGCGATAAATTTATCAGATATATCTTTCATACTTTTGGTAAAAATAGCTCGAGAATATTTCCGATGACTCATATTAACTGCGGAATCGTTACGATGGTTAAGTTCAATTGCGCCAATTGCCGTGCCTATCTGTCGATCGATCTCGGGCGATTTCACTTTTTTGCTATCCGGCCGCACCAGCGATAATTATCAAGGATCACTTTGTTCCGAATTGAGGCAAAACGGACACAGTAAAACGGATCGAGGTCTAGGACGTTAGAGTTGGATTATATTTCCGTCATGAAGCCGAGACAATTTTCTCAGCAGTAATTAAGCCTCGCGAGATAGTCGAGAAATTAATTAATCTTATTCCGTGTTTCAAGCGATTTGATCAAGAAAATTCGTTTTCTTTCCTCAAATATCCCGATCGATTAATAGCATTTTAGATTTATGTGATGGCGAGCACGATCTCACTGAAGTAGAAGTTATCGTTATGTTTACTGCTACCGACGTTCATTTTTTTATCGGTTTTAATTTCTTGGAAGATATATCAAAGTCATATCTCAAGAAAAATAAATTTCATCTTAAAAGTACTTCGCGGTAAACATCAAAACAAACTTTACAAGAATAATTCGTCGATAAAGTTTTTCGTCAAGCTTGTTACAAAAATAAAATGTTATATTGACAAGGGAAATAATCCAAGAATATCTACTTTTTATATATTACATATGTAAATTTTTTGGTCAATAAAGCGAACCGAAGTTTCAACAAGATTTTCGTATATGAAAGCCACGAGCAACATTGATGTTTCCGTGTGTATATATTTCTTCTGTTAACAAAAAAATATTCCAAAAAGTGTCATAGCTCGTGGTCGTTTCCTTTTTAACACACGTCATACGCATCTGCGACCGAAGTATGATTCGAGTTTACGGTCACATAGGAAATAGGCGAGATTTATCGGGAGATATTTCGTTTCTAACGAGATGGAGGGAAAAAGCGAATCTTCAGTTCGCGTCACATGTGGTCGCGAGATATCTCGTCTGTCATTTGTTACGCGATCCTCTTACGCCGCACTCGTGCATCGCCGTAAAGACGTTTCGCCATTTATCAAGTCGGCGATCGTAAATATTGAACGAACCTCCGAATACGCGTGGCATACTAAAATCTGGTAAGAGTTATCTCCGGGAAGAATAATCTCGAGAATTCCATCGAGGCATAATGCATCGGACGCGATTGAGAGAAAAATGTTCGGTCCTCGGAACATCGACTGTGATCTTCCTGAAATTTTTCTAAGATCGACATGCGTCCATTTGTCGTCACACGAGCGATGTATCTTTATGAGTATTATCATAAATTATCGATGGATTGAATGACAGATTCCTTGATCATTTTGAAGAATCGACTTCGGCTTGCAAATTATAATGTTTAGTAAAATAGTTCTAATATTAAATATCGATGCAACAAATTTTTATATTAATGCTTTTTATTAACGTAAAATATTCAAGATTTACTGAAAAAATATTAGAATATAGTTTTTTCTTAATGAATATTAGAATGTAGTTTTTCTTATGTATTAGCATTCCTGTTTAGCGTAATCATTCCTTGCACGCAACAATTATATTGTAATATTGCAAACGATAAAGCATAGAAATTAGATGCGCAGATGTCATCGTTAAATTGATATTCTCTGATTAATTCACGTCATTTGTCGCAAATTGGCGCTATTGCATAATTTATCACATTACATTAATGTTACTAGTGATGCGTGACGTTACGTGCATTACTGTAATATTAATCTCGACAGTAAATAATTACGTTATCGCACAGCGTGAATTGAGAAGTCCGTCTTCTCTGGCGCGTAAATTCCCGGAAAATCAAGGAAAATTACCAGTCTCGGGGGCGAAACTGAGATATCATTTCTTCTCGCTGAGGGAACTGTTAAGAAGCCGTTGATCGTCGATTTGCAGTTCTTTGCGCCTCGTGTTTCCATTACCGTTCTCCCAGAAATGTTTTCCTCATAACGTAATAAAAAACAAAGATCGTCTGCACATCGGCCGGATATCGCCGTAATTTCGTTCGATCGATACGTCGCCGAGTAGGACAGGAGAACGTTATTAAAGCTCCGAGGGCTTTCCCGAATAAGCGGTGCGAATTGTATAGAAGAAGATATATACGGCATGGATTAAACTCGAATAAACACGATATTAACGTGCTATGAATTGGACATATTAAACAAACCATTCCCGTTCTATGTATTTGGTTAAAAAACGCAAAAAAAACGTTATGGACATAGAAATTCGATACTCGTGTAATGACATATCACTATTTATCTGTTAACAGAAATATCACTGCCCGGAACAAATATCGCGTATATGAACTATGCAATTTATGCTATTCACGATTAATACTGCCCGTTAAAGCGCTTTGATTTATTCGCGCTTCAGTTTATTTTTACACGGAAAGAATGGTTTTGCTGAAATATAAAAAAATTTGGCCAGATACAGATCTAAAAATTATTTTGTTAGGTCATCAAAATAAATGTGTAAGACGCCCAAAATAGTTGCTAGAATATCAAAACTGTTTGCATTATTATCATGTTTGAGTGTCCTACATAGTTATTTTTGATGGTCTAACAAAATTATTTTCAGATCTGTATCTGACCAAATTTTTAGATATTTCAACAAAACCGTTCTTTCCGTGTACGGACGAATATTGCGTGAGATGCGCCATTTCCTTTCAGTCCAGATTATAAACTATCGGAGCTTGTTTAAAGAAGTCGTGCGCTTTGTACAGCGAATATAAAATTGGTAACGGGGAATGAGGAGAAGCGATATCGGTGGAATATAACGGCAATGGGGATGAGGCAGGCATTAAATCGCGATAACGCGATCGCCATCAGGCTGACTATAAATTACCCAGGAGGGTTGAGAACACGGTTAAACCTGGAAGCCCGTCCGCCGATCGGAAATCCGGTTGAGTGTTCCATTGACCTGCTCTCGGCGGTGCTGTGCTGTTAACACACGTTTCCCGTTATCGCGTCTCGTGATTAATGACGCGCTTTATTAAACCGCGTCGTAAGACGGCGACGAGAAAGAGTTAAAAGTCCGCGGTCCCATCGGCAGCGACGAACTTTCGCACGCTTGCCGCCCTTAAATTATAATAATGGACGAGAGTTATGGCAGTGAATTGATAATAGAGAAAAGAGTGAACTTGGTTGGATAACACTTGACACACTGCCACGATAATTCATAATATTTCTGTAAAGTCGATTAATTGTAGAGATCTCATCTCGAAAGAATTTTTGAAGTAATCGCTGATGCCTTTTCATGAAAAATGAGACGGGATCAACAATTTTTACGATCAACGATCAACTTTACAAATTTATCGTTGTTACATAAATCGATCATACTTTGTCGAAAATTTTGTCATATTGATTGATCGTCATTCGTCAGAACTTGCGGATAAAAGAACATCCGGCGATACTTCAACATCCTTTGAAAGAGACGTTCTCTCTGGCCCTCGCTCCCAGCGGTTTACAGTTATAAGGTTTTATTTCGAGGCGTAACGTTTCGTTCAGCGGAAGCGGTAACTGGTAACGCGGAGGAAATCGAGAAATAACCAAGCACGGAGGATTAAAAAGGAAAGCCGGCTGAACGTTCGCCGCAAACGCGAGCGGTTGTGGTGTGGCGTCGCTCTTTCTGGCCGAGCCGGCTGTATATCAACTAGCGCAGTGGCGGATCGCAATGCGTTCGACGAAGCGCATTTATCGCGCCATGTTTCCAACGTTCATTACCGATTCTCCGGACGGGGAAATCCACGGCACGCGATCGCGCGGAATAATGATCGACGACAATTTCCAGGGACGAGGTGTTCCGCGCGCATAAGCGACCCGCACACACCGACTCGACACTAATGCGATACGAGAGGGCATTAAACTGCGATAACGCGATCGCCATCAGTCCGGCAATGAATTACTCGACGGGCGGGAGGGTAACAGGAAGGCGGTCGTACCTGGAAACCCGGATGTCCGCAGCTATTCCGTCGGCGTGCTACTCAGGGTCGAGCTTCGTGTCGACGGCTCTCGTGAAAAAGGAACCCGAAATCCCCCGTTTCTCATCTCGCATAAATGAGACGGGACATGCAAGTATGATTTGCGCAAATTTTAAGATTCAAGAGATGCATTTTAATTGTGATCAAAAAAGTGCAAGCCCAGGCAAAATGAAAAAAAACGGAAGAAATATCCGATTAGAAAAATTGCCAAGTTCATGGAATGAAATTATAGATAGAAAGAATTTGATTTATAGCACACAATCTTTTTCTCCCAGAAATTTTTATAATGATTTATATCTTTTCTATGTGAGACCGTCGATGTTTAATAAAGTTTACGTCATTCTCTTCATATACATATACATGCTAATTTTCACATTTTATTTTTAAACAATCTGCGATCTAGTTTACTCAATACACTTGTATGCAATAATAGCAATTGCACTTTCCTAACGGATTTCCTTGCAATGACTGCTTTCAACCCAGTTCTCCTTTTCATATATTAATTTCCATACATTTCTTAACTTTTTAACAATTCATCGTCTAAAATACGTAGATTTGCTAATGCTGATTGCGCTTCTACGACTAATGTATCTTGCATTGTTTGCTTAAGAGGATATTCTCGCGCTTTCAGTACTATTTTTATACTTTTAGGAATTTTTTTTGAAAAAATATAAAAGCTGTAAAGTTGAAACTTATTGTTAGCACATTTATTCTTTAAATGTTTTTTATAAATTTTTTCAAATATTATAAAAAAAATACCGGCTCATTGTTGCCATGATTTAAGGTGCAAAAATGAAACAAAAAATTTAAAAAAATTGTTAATCTATATAAGTGAAGTTCTCGTCCGACTTATAATCAAAAATGGCAAAGTTTTGAAAAAAATTTGATTTTTTCACTTTTTTCGCGATTTTTTCTTACCGGAAAAATCAAAAAGTTGGAATTTTTATTTGATTGTAGGTCGGGACGAAAGAGAAAAATGTTGTAAATATTTCCTAAAATTTTGATTCAATCGGATTAAAACTACACGATTTATCGTGGCAACAATTTTGGAAAGTGTTGTTTAAAAAAATACGTTAAAAATTTTACAAACAGTTTATAGGTTAATAAAAATTTTGTCAAGTCTTTTACCTCTAATCTGCCATATTCTACAAGGTTCACATTATTAAAAAGTGCCAAAAAAATATCGATTTTTTGAAATCCAAGAACGAGAATATCCCCTTAATCTTCGTAACCGGCCCTGGTGCTACCCCCGCATAACAACCTGTCGGGAATTACCCGGTAGCCGATTCAGTGCGGTCGACTCGCGCACGCCAGCCCCGTCGAGTCGAAGAACCGAAATTTCCCTACCGTGTAGCGCATCCGGAGATACGCCTGGCGAGGGTCGTCGCATTAGCTAGGCAATCGGTCGGCGAAATTATTCATGCTGCGGCATGTTACGGGCCGGCCACGTAACACACCACGTACCACGACACGCCACGCGACGTACCTGCGAGTCGGCGGCGGATTTCCTGACGAATTGCGATCCCCGCCACGCGCAGGAACGAGGCAAGGGTCGTCGATCGGAAATTACCTTCGTGCCGGGGATGGAGTCGGGCCGAGACGAGACTGGGAATTAAGTTTCGGTGTTTTTCGGTTGTTCGTCTGACGGATCACGGGTTACGAACAATCGATACGAACGTGAAAGGAGTTGAAATCCTCGATCCCTCCGCCTAAACTCTTTTACTTTAGCAAGCGTACCGTCTTCTTCGTAAAATCCACAGACACGAAACCCTAGATCACAATAAGACGCCTGCCATTTTAGCTATTTCCTTTTGTAACCACGCCGAAGAATAATTAGCTTTTCATATGCAAATACTTATATCTGTGGATTACTACGTAAGATGTGGTGATTTACACACAAAGCTGCTTTTAAGAATTTAACGCGCGGTTGGAAATGAAAAAAAATTACCTTTTTGCCGTAAATCTCTTTCTCTGTGGATAAACGAAGGCGAGAGAAGATCGCGAGATGAGCGCAGTTTGGCCATTCTTCGGAAAGCGAGTCGTTTTTCTTCCTACTCGTTCATTAGCATTCAACGCGTTACGGCTTTTCTTTGTTTTTACCGGGGGAATTATTAGACCAATTAGGGGCGTACAAGCACAATGTGCGGAAGTTGCAGGAACGAACCGTAAAGTTCTACCTTCCTTTTTGAGTGTATTGCGATCGAACGGGCCGAAAGTTTCCATCGCGGCCTTTTACGCGAAAGTGTTCTCCTAGGATTTCAATTTCCAGGATCATTACCTTCGAACAGCGTAGGAATTACCGCTTTTGCATATAGAAGCTGCGGGTAAAATCTGCAGATATTCTATGGTGATATTTTATACACGCTATTATGAACGCTTTCTTTGCAATTCTCTAATGAATACACACACAATTATGGATTTATTATACAAAAAGTTATATTCAAAAGAAATTTTATAAAACATGACGAACCTATATTTAGCTTTCAATAGGATCAATATTCCTACCTCTCAAAGCGAATTACATTCCATGTTTGAAAACGTATATAACAATACATAAAATATAATAGAAATAAAAAAACAAATCGAATATATATAGAAATAAATATTTTAAAAAATATCGAATATTTATTAATAATAATTTTTTAGCAACGTTGATGTATGTGCATTATTTTAATAATAAGGGTGAGTTATAATACATGTCACACCCCTATAACCTCTTTTTCACTCTACTTTCCCTTTCATTTTCCACTTCATTTCTCAACATCCCTGTATAAAGGAAATCGATCGCAAATGTGCAATCACACGCATCTCCACGCGGAAATGGACCGTCATAATATTTCGAATTTGAGCGCGCCGTAAAATAAATTCTAGCACGAAGAAAATAGAATCGCGGTGCGGACCGATCCTATTTTTACTTTGAAACTTTTCAATATTTGGCGAATAGTCCGTGATTGTAAAATTCTATCCGAGTCTTTTTCTAGTCAACGGATATAATAGTTTCAAAGAAAATTATACATACGTGGAACTTGCTTCTGCATAATAAAATTGTTCGCATTAAGTAAAAAAACTGCTGTTAATCACATAAACTTATAATTATTTTATATTAATAATAAATAAGTTGAGAATATGTACATACATATATATGTACACTGTTAAAAAAATTTGTATTAAAAATAATATAAAAATAGGAAGTTTTTATGCAGATACCGTATA
>NJRQ01000048.1:748940-792561 GCA_003063805.1 Aphaenogaster ashmeadi | reverse complement strand
GGGTTTTTAATATTCAATGTTGTGTGTATTAAATTTCATATTAGTGATTAAAATTCATGTTCGTATATGAATTTAGCTATACAAGTGCAAGAATTTTTATTTCAGATACTCAGTTTGTAAATTTCATTTACCGTAGTATCGTAAATATGTTGTAAATTTCATATCTTTTTTAACAGTATACATATAAATCATATGAAATATGTAATTTACCTTCTTACAACTGTGACTGTGTATTTTACAATCGTCAATATTTCTCTAGTCGCGAATTAGCACATATAACACTCTTGGAAAATATATATTATTACTGCGGGTTAAAAATACATATAGAGTATAAGTATACAAGTAATAATTTAATATCTCGAAATAATTTTAAACCGATGAATTGAGACAGTTTCTGGTACTTCCATTCAACGAACGATCACATCGGTCGCGCGCATTGTCCCGAATTAAGAGAGATATCCAGCCGAAAATACAGTCCAGTATCCCACGGCCTTCGCATTAGGGTCAGTTGGTCATCGGTGCAGCATTGTGTCGGGAGTACCGAAATTAACCGCGATACCAGCGGCACCGACCTTGTAATCCGCGCAGAGAACGCGCCGAAACCGTGAAACAATATAGTTAACCACTTCCTCCCTCTGCCCTTCGACAACAACATCCCAGCAGCCCGCGGCCGTACAAATGGGTCAATAGGTGAGACGCATAGAACGTACGTCGAAGTGACCCAGATCGGCGGAATAAGGCGAGAGCGGTCGTGCAACGGCCGCACGATCAATAGCGCACAATCTTGACTTAGAAAACCTACAATGTCAGCGAAGGAAGGCGGCACCAAACTTGGCGAGCGAGATCGTTTGCGGATTGAACGCCTTCGGCATTCGCGACGGTGGCGTCGAACAGTCGATCTCTCTTTTTCGCGAGACGCGCAAATTTGAAGCGATCGCAACAGGATTAAATGTCACTTACTCGATGATATTCGAGTGGAGAGTTCGACATATTTCGCGGTGGAAATCGCAATTTTCGATTATCAGTTTCTGTCGTATATAAGATATGTTTCAGTAGTCCCGAGATTAATTTTATTGGCAGATCGGAGCAACCTAGAATCGATCTTTCCTCTCTTAGCCCTTGGATTATGAGGGGAATGGAATCTGATCGTTGAGAAATTAGATACGTATTCAGACGGCTCGTAACGTTCGTCGTTACCGTCGAGCCCTGTCAAGATTTACTACCAATCTTCTTGGTAACGGCTTTATCTCTACTTTGTCTCTTCATTCATTTCAATTACATCCATTCGATCAAAGCCGAAGCTTTCTCATCAACGAAAATGACACATAAAGAGGAATAAAACGCTTCGCTGATTTCTTTCGCTAAACAATAACGAAATACACTACCGGTCAAAAGTATTTTACCACCAACAAAATTTTACCACCAACTAGCTCTTATTGCTCGTATCGAATATCCTTCCTGACGTAATGCCACTATCACAGCACGTTCTTTATTAGTAATTTCACGTTTCTTCGTCATATTTTTAACTATAATACGCACTAAACAGAATTAGCTTGACATGTGGTATGTCTCGAAAACCGTTGGTTACTAACGAATATCGAGTATCAAATAATGATGCAGAAGTCTAAAATAGTTGGTATGTAATGTTGCTGTTTACATACATACTTCGTGTGCAAAACTGAAGGTCACTAACGCCGTCAACAAATAGTGAACGATTTAAATATTTCACGTTTCTGTGATCAGTCTCTACATATTCAATATTTAAGTGCTTTTACCAGTAAAATCGAACATTACTACAATGTCTCTGTTATATAAAATAAAATACAAATAAAGGAAACTAATGTTCATGTTGATTTTAATATAAGATTACGTAGTATATAGGTGGTAAAATACTTTTGACCGGTAGTGTATATATAAATGAAAAAAGACAATACAGAAATATAGAAAATACAGAAAATATGACGTAAGAAAATATGCTTGGTGTGATAGATGTATAAGTAAAACAAAAAAGAATTTTAATTAATTTTCGAAATCATATGAAGACCCCCGGGGGGAAAACAAGGAATGTCTGCAGTTTTATACTTTTGAGTAAAAGGAATTTTAAAGTTTGTTATTTCCTCTATACCCGAATGTTTTACCTTCATTTTTTCACTGATTAATACAGTTTTTAATCCAAGATTAATTACAAATACATTGTAGTATCATTGATGTTTGTAGTACCTTTTAAACGCTACAAAATGACGACCATATCTCATTTTTAATAAAACTGACATTCCTTGTTTTTCCCCCCGGGTCTTCATATGGCAGGAGAACTGGAATAATTTTTCCCGGATGTAACAAGCACAAATTGAGAGAATACAATATTTAAAAAAGTATTAATACACTAGCAGTACCGTACATATGTGACTTAAATTAATCCGGGTATTCTGTGCGGGTATCAGGACGCGGATAGCTTGTGAAGATTTGAATCGCTCAGTCGTCTCGAGTTCAGCCAACATTCTGTCATAGACATTCGTATACGAATTAGCAGGAGAATCCTGAATCAAGTCCCCGACCATTACGTGAACGGAATATTTCCCGCCCGAGTGCACAGTACTGTTGTGACACAATGACGAATATAAACAATCCATATCGCGAAACATGGAAACTGCATAACAAGGATCGCAGTGCCCGACTGTTTATTGATTTGGCAAGTTTGCTCTGCTCTTCTTAGTGATGTTAACCCGAAAAGCAAATGGATGGATCGAACACTCTTGTGTAACGAGCATCGTATAATGCTAGATAGTTGTTTATTAGTTTCGCAAGTTCAGCTTTACTCGCCTAAGTAATGGTTAACGCGATGCGGTTTGCGTATTACAACATGGTTAAATATTCTCATCCTGCGCGCGAGATATACGCGAGATGAAAGGTAA
The DNA here is from genome assembly GCA_003063805.1 of Aphaenogaster ashmeadi. Taxonomy (NCBI): domain Eukaryota; kingdom Metazoa; phylum Arthropoda; class Insecta; order Hymenoptera; family Formicidae; genus Aphaenogaster; species Aphaenogaster ashmeadi. The sequence goes on along the minus strand of NJRQ01000048.1, from coordinate 789,649 downwards.
GTGCTTTAAAACGCGCGTTCGCCATTTATTACGTACATATTTCGTTCGCGCGATAAAAATGTTTCATTAAGCGTCGCTCTTCGGCTAATAGACCGGGCGGGGTTTAATAGAGTGGCCCGAGCACTTCGGAGTTTAAAACGGCGTACCTCGACCGCGCTTTTAATTATCGCGTATCGATTTTTAACACTCTCACGACACGCTGCGCATTTGGACGATATATTACCGGTAACCCCGTAATTTCGAAGCCGGCTGGATCCTCTCGCAAATACCAGTCCGCACAAAGCACACGAGCGGCCGTAGTTGTTCACAAAGGACCGCGTATATATTCTGGGTCAGGGTCTCTCAAACTGGGTTGACTCGCCGCCACCGTATATGTCCGGAACGTGCGAAAGCGCCCGACGATTCCGGAAAGGTCGCCCCATCAACCCGCGAGATCCTCCGAGCGTCTCGGTTGATCCCGAATTCCCCCGTAAAGTCGCAGTAACGGGGCCATTAAGCGCTCGCGTAAACACGAACCGTGATCGCAAAATTATCGACAGCACGAGAGGCCGCATTGCAGGAACGGTATGCGCTTCTCCACGCACTTCAGAAAAATTGCTCGGTGGAAATCACGTCGCGTAAAGTGAAACGGCTTTCGTGCGATAGACAGCGAGATGTCGTATAACTGCGTATCCATCAAAAGAACATAGAGCAACATTTGTGTTTCTGTTGCGTGTTTCCGTAAAAAAAAAAATATATATATATATATATATGTATGTGTATGTTTGTTTCCAAAAAAAATCCTCAATGTTCCTTTGGTGGATACGCAGTACAAGATCTTCAGCAGGGACTAGTGAACAAAATACTCGCGAATTACGATTACGAGATATGACGCGGTGGACGATTTTTTCAAGTTAGAGAATGCTATTTTAATCATTGAGAACCGCTGTCCTAGGCAGAATACACATGCAAACGCGATGCGTAGGTGGAAGGATAATAACTACGCTGCGAAACTTGCCCGTCAGGCGCAATGAACAACGGTGTGCTGTTAAATCGAGCCATTAACGTTCTAAGGACGCGTGTCATCGTGTCACCGAGGTATATTCAACGGGATAAATTGAGTTTTTTCGTCGTGTCGAAAGCCGGAACGAAAGCCGGCTTGCTCGAATTTGCGTCATGATATTTTCACGTTTTTGATTTTAGTTCACTTCAATTCAGATAGTTCCTGCGTGAAATAAATATCAATTTTCCAATTTGACAAGATACAATATTGATACGTAAACAAGCTAGTGAAAAAAATAGCAGCACGCAAAAACTATACTTGCATGTTAAATTTAATAAGAAAATGACTGTCGATCTATGAAAATAATTAATTGCTGTTGATGCAATTGATTATGCCAAAGCAAATGTAATGGAAAACACTTTTTGAATATTACTAAAATGATTAATTTCAAATAAAAAAGCGTAATTTTCTTATTGGTGTTAAACATGGCGCCCTTAAACTTTTTTCAAGGAGAAACAGAGTGTAAATATACTTAGGGGTGCCAAACGAACGTATTGTAAGATTGCGTCTGTTAAATATGAGAATAAGAATGCGCGCCTTAAATCAGTATTCGCAGATAATTAGATAATAGATGTATAGATTATCGTGACTAAGCATTATGTGTAATAGCTCCACCTGCGGAAATCGGAGCAACCGATAGAGAATTTGGATAGAAAGTCGTTGGACCGTTGCGAGAGCTCAGAGTAGTTAGACGTGTGATAAGTAGTAAAGTGAGAAGTTATAAATTGAGAAATTGTAAGACGGACGAGAAAGCGACGGACTGTCTTTCGTCGTGCCGTATTAACTGATTTAAATAAACGGTGTTTTACACGAGTGAAACTGTTAAAAACGGTAGTGCTCGAACCAGAGTCACAGACTCCGTTTATTGAGTGAACTGTAATATAAACTTTTGTCTTGTTTCATTTCATTTAAAATAAATATTATATGTTAATGATTTTGTCTAAAATTGAAAAGTGTCTTGATTTATAAAAAAAACTGTGCTCTCAGTGTTGTAGTAATCCATATATAATACTACAGTATTTTCAAATATTTATTAAAGAAATATTTATGCAGATTCTTATTTTTAATTGTATAACTTTCAAACAAAAAATTATCTGATTGTCAATCATAAAAAATTATTCTAAATTAAAAAAATTAAAATCCAGGAGGAGCATATACCTCTCCTTGCTCCCCCCCCCCTCATGAGCGTCCATAGTGTTAAGAAAAATACTATGTTATAACAAGAGCTCGAAGAGTTGCCTTCTGGACTGCCACGGCAATAACGGTACGGAAAGTAACGCAGAAATAATTCCGCCCATTCGTCAGCGGAGTCGCTTGGTGAACAAGCTCCTTCCAAATGCATGAGATTGAAATTGAAAATATGTAGATTTCACGCGCGTCACGATATAGACACGTTCATGTAAAGCGTGCGAACGGCGAAGTGTTCGCGTGACTGGCTATCGATCAAATCGCTTGAAAATCGACGCCGAAAGTAAATGACGCATTATCCGTTCCAAGGTTTTCTGTATGCGTGCGTATATGTGTGAGAGAGAAAGAAAGGAGGGGAGAACCGAGAAAGAGAGAGAGAGAGAGAGAAACACGGACAACTGGCTCGGAAATCGTTTTCGACATATGTTATATGTAAAATTATGTAGATTTGTCTGAATTTGACAGGATCCTTAGAGTCTGGTGCAACTTCACGAGAATTTTAATTAATATAATCGCGTAAACGTTTCACTTGATTTATAGGCGAGCTGTAGCGACAAAATTTTTACTTGTTTGCCGATTGAGATATGGAAGATTACAGTTAATCGCAGCTCTGGTATAAACGTTAACGACGGAAAATTACTCCTTCACAGGAGTACGCGCAACGAGTGGTAACTTAGGACGGGAACGATTGATTGATCTGATCACATATAAACGGACCAAGCTAGCTCGTTAAAATGCTGTAAATTACGAAACACTTCCTATCGTGTCATTAAGTGTCGTGAAACTCGTCAAAAGTACCGTCGCGCGTTGTAATCAGTAACGTATACTTTCCTTTACATCATATAATCTGTTATGCAAAGCTTGCGCAAGATTAATTTCTTAACGACTTGGGAATGTTAACGCATTCGGTCCATATTCGTATAACAAGCTTCCTTTTTTTATGTAAAAGGAGTATATATATAATCACGCGAATTAAGTAAGAGATTTCAATCATTATACGTTATCTGGTGATCACGATTGAGAGGTACGCGAAGGAATAAATTAATGGGAAAACCTGAATGGAAACTGAGCTCTATATGAAAGTGCTTCGCCCAGTGGATCATTTGCATGAGCACGATCTTCATTCACGTGTCATCGCCGAGCCATTCGTCTTTATCAGCCGCTCGTTACTCCATGTGGCAAGGCCGCTCCATCGCGTATTTCACGGGGGGTTGCGAAGAGGGTAGAGTTTCGACCTTCAGAAAGTTTGTGACAGTTTCTCGCGCACGTGGGAATACAGGTGGACCGTCCCCGACAAAATAAGATTCGCGAAAGCGTTGTCAGGACGGGGAAGTTTTACGCGTGTATAATCCATCCTCCGATATATCTTTCGAAATCCTGTTACGTCAACCTCGCGTAAGCGCGTTCGCATTTTCACACGTATCTATCCTCCCTCGATTTCCCTGGAACGAATCGTTCGTTCTTCCACACGAGCGAATATCTCACATGATCGGACGGCGCTAGGTATTCACGTTACGGTGAATATCGCTTGCTAACAATAAGCTGATTATGCGCAAGTGAATATTAATTGCGCGTTAATTACGTGCCGGATAACGGACGCTTTTTCACAGGGAAAAGGCACTCGCGTTTTAATCCACGTCGTGAAAAAGAAATCTGCATCTGGTACGAGAATCCCACGATTCTTTTTAATAATAAAATTATGGAATGAGCCACATATGATAAGCCACTTACCGGGTGTCACATTTGGAAACGGCTGGCCTGGCAACGACGGAGGATGCTCATCCTCGGGTGAACGTTCGGACGCGTATCCCTGATCCTGCGGTTCGCCACTTAATTTGCTTAGCTTCAGATCGACGCACTTGCCAAGCTGTTGGCGATGCTTGAGCAGCTCGCAATCGGGCTTGTGCACCATCTTCATCAGCAAATCGTCATCGACAGTGGCGTTCATTATGCACGGCTGCGAGGACGACGAGTTCGACTCCATGCTCCTGCCGCTGTTGTTTCTGGCGTCCTGCTTGCGCTTCGGCAACGTGCCGACTAGGTCGAGGTCCGAGTTCCGGTGGCATCTGTCCTCCGAGGACACGCCGCGACCTCCGTATCTTCTGCCAGAGTCGACCAGCACAGTGTCGGCGCTGCGATTTCTCTTGACCGAGTCGAAGTTACCGTGACGGGTTCGCACGAGGTCGAGGTCGCTCTGTTGATACCTGAAATCAGCCCCGGGACCGCTCGCGGTTAATCTTCCGCCGGGGAGAGATCCGTTTGCGCGCTCGCGTTCGCCGGAAACGAGAGCCATTTCGAGCCGAGGGTCGACGGGAGAACTATTTCCTCGGACTTTAAAATGCGGGAAGTTCGCCGTGCGCGCGAAGGATACGTCAGGTTAGAAGTTAAAACTTCGGGAGTTCGCGTTTGACACGAGAATATGCGCGATCGATCGATCGACAGAGATTGAAGTCCAAAGGGACATTCTCCGAATTCTCCAAATTGCCGTGCCTCTGTCCGCGTCGATCCACCGACAGTCTCGCGGCGAAATGCGGAATCGCGTACATACAAGTGAAGAGCGATAAATTTCAGGAATTTATTAAGGATAATTAATTCTAACAGACGTTACATGTCGAACGTCCAATGCGCATCGCATTTCTCTGTAACATGAAATGAATAGTTTTTGCGCTATTCTTAATTCTTGGTTATTACGTACCTCCAAGGATCGTTCTCGTCCAAAGAGTCCTGTGATCGATGTTTAACGAGATCCAGAGTACCGGTCGGTCCGCTATCCGAGAAGTGCACCCCTAATGAGCGTTTCTTATGTGGTAACGTGCCGCCGAAATTTCCACCAACATTATCGGACGAGACGTTATTGTTATCTCCCCGGTCGTCATCGTCCAGCACATCTTTATCGTCCAAGTGATTTGGCAGCGAACCGCAAAATTTATACCTGTGCAGAAAGAACAAATAGTTGAATAATTTATTTAGATCCTAAACAAGTCGCAAAACAATAATTAGCAAGAAATTATAAATATGCATGTATTAGCAAGATGAATACTCTGCAGAATACACTTCTTTTGGGAGTATTATTTCGTGTGGTGTGTTTTACACGGTAGATCGTTTGCGTAACTCAAGTCACTTTGTTTCTTCCTTCATTACAAGTATAAAGGAAGATGAAAGAGAGTCGGGAAAAAAATGAGTTTGTAAGACGGAAGCACGCGTTTCGTGTAATAAGCTGCCGTCAGAAAGCGTCAAATTCTGTAGGAAAAATACTTTACGGTAATTTGCATAATCCGCTGTTCACATCGTTTGTAAGTTACTTCGTTGGTGTAATGGAAGTGCGAACCATCGTTTTGTGTGACTTCGCCGTTTCTCGTGTATGTAACGAAACGTCGCGCGAAATGCGACGCGAATGTAAATTCGCGTGCGTGAGAGAGCACTTCTGTTAAACGCCATTGCTACGCTCGTCGGCGCGAATGAAGGTGAACAAAAATGAAATAGAATAAAAGCATTTAAAAGCGACATATGAGGCGCATTCGATGCGATGGGAAGAACTCCGCCGCGTGACAGCACGTTCGCGTGGTATGTGACATACGTGACATTCGAACAAGATGAAATCGAGCGCACTGGAATCGAAATATAGCCGTGGATGATGTTCGTAAGATATCTCGCCGTTTCGCTCTGCGCACGAACTGTCAATAGAATAAGCTTGCTGCATGCATTTTCGATATAAATATCCTAGACATCTTTTAATCCATTAGACACAATGACGAAGTTAAATTCAATTTGGTCTTAAGTGCTACGATATAAAATTCCTCCTCTCTTCCTTTATTAAAAAGGTCGACATCGCAGTATCAATATTTCCTTTCTTTTGGATAATATGACAGGAGAAAAATGCCTTTTGTTTGTAGTAATAAAAGTTATATGACTCTTCCTATTTATTCTTTGCTGTTACGTTACGTCACCCCAACACTGTTGGAAAATAAGTCGGAAGGCATGGCATAATCGTCGTAATGTCACGACACGCGACAACGTTTCATATTTACTCGGCGATCGTGTTTGCATGTATCTCATAAAACACCCTACGTGACAACGGGCCGTACCGGGAACGGTATAGGAAACTTTACTAATAATTCGTACGTGACATCATCCGCCGTAGTCCGCTTTCACGCCCGGTGGATAGGCGAATGCCTGCCTGCGCAAACCTTCGTGGCATGCATAAGCGCACAAGCGCGCAGAACATCTGACCTTTCACCGGTCTCTCCACTTACTTCGACCTCTCGCGTCGCGAATACCTTGGTAGAGCCTAAAAATTCTATCCGCTGTCCAGTCGTAGAGTAATGATACAAATAACAGTCTTATAATACAACTACAGACAACTACAGACGTGATGGGAAACGCAATGTTAAAATAGCTCATATATTAAAATTCAGAGAAGAACATCCCGTTATAAGCTCTGTGATACTGTACGATACGACCTTTCACTAATCTCGACTTAATTCAGCTTCTTTTGTCGTGATCCTCATTACAGTGGATCAAACATGTATTTTCTTATTGTAGATGTAAATATAGACATCTGCAAGAATATATCTTTTTATAAGAAGTAAAATATATAACATTATTCTAAATTAAATAAATAAATAGAAATGAAGTGAGATATTATAATAATTTAAAGTCAACGTTGATATTAAATATGATATGATAGGAAAAAGCCGCAAGGTTTTCTCTTAATTATAAAATGTTCTTTTTACATCCATGGAAAAAGAAATGGCTTTTCGGTAATATAACTGAAATACGGTCTGATATTTCAAGGCTTATGCAAACAAGTAACAAACGGAGCGACAATTTCACTTACACGTATTACTGGTGTTGTCACTGCCGGGTTAGACAACAGCACTTACGCAAATGAGATCAGGAAGCGCGCGGTCGCCTTTTAATATTCCCTCCCCGCGACTGCTCTTTTAGCCCGCGGACCCTTATTTCCCCCTGTAAACGAGGGTTTAATGGAAGCCGCCCTGGTTCAGCGACTGGCCGACCTTAGAGGTACTTTAAATTATCTCGCGGCCGGCAACTTGTTACTACCGGAGGCGCCGCCGCCAACTCCATTGTAGGGTTGCTTGTGCAGTTGCCGCAAGAGAGAACTATGCGTCCAAGAGACACTGATGCAAGTGGGTTCCTTGTTTTGTACGTCGTTGCAAGATGCAGGACGACTTCCGCACCAGTAAAGTTTCCCCGTTTTCTCCTTTTACTTTAAATGTGCTACCATTACTTTAAATATCTTGTTTAATTCAATTGTTGTCGGAGATGGAATTTAGGAAAGTAGCGCGAACATTTTAGACAATATAGGTAATCATTAGACATTTTAGGCTAAATAATTACAAGTAAAAGCATTAAAATATATTATTATTATATATATATGGGGCGTTCTCTGTCAAAAAGGCCACCACCTCTGCCCACTTCAATTTTTGAGATAAAATGCTCTAAAAGGGCTTAAAATTTTCGTTGAAATAACCATTTTTTGATGTCGTATGGCCCTTTTAAAAAATTCAAAATGGCGAACTTTATGCCAGAGTGATCACTTGATCTTGGGAAGAAATTCATTTCTGAATAAAGTTGAATATTAGACCATTAAAATCGACTTGTTATTAGCTTTTGCATTTATTTGTTAGATTAGAATATTTATACAATTTAGCAGATGCGAACATCAGTCTGTAATATTATATCATTGCTCCTTATAAAGTACACGTTTATTCACGATATCATTAATTTTTTCATTGGCTTTCTCCGTTCTAATCGCGATTCTGAGTCCACCATTTTGAATTTTCAAAAAGGCCATACGGCATCGAAAAATAGTTATTTCAACGAAAATTTCAAGCCTTTTAGAGCATTTTATCTCAAAAATTGAAGTGGGCAGGGGTGGTGGCCTTTTTGACAGAGAACGCCCCATATACAGGGTGTCCCATTTTAATCTATCACCGCTTGTAACTTTGCAGGGAGAGGTCGTAGAGAAAAATGTTTCATACAAAAGTTTTTTGACTTCGAGGGGGACATAAGATGGTGTTATTGGTTTGACCATGGATAGTCGTTTGAAGATCACATGAAGATCACCTACAATTTCTTAAATGGAAACCCCTATTTTCCAATGCATATTCTTGTAGCTTATCTCGAGCGCTTTCCAAAACACTATAATAAAGTATTTTTTCATTAAAAACTTTTGGAATTATAAGGCTTGAAAGTTCTAGTATTTTGACATAAAATACAAAATATCTTGTAAAACATTAAGTTTTCGGTAATGTTACCTTAATACTTTTATGCACAGAATAATGAGACGAATCAATTTGTGTAATAAAAACACATAGTTGCTTTTAAGAAAAAGTATGCAGATGCATGTTGCAAATTACGTATTTTTTTAAAAGGAACTATGTCTTTTTTTCATACCAATTGATTCGTTTCATTATTCTGTGCATAAAAGTATTAAGGTAACATTACCGAAAACTTAATGTTTTACAAGATATTTTGTATTTTATATCAAAATACTAGAACTTTCAAGCCTTATAATTCCAAAAGTTCTTAATCAAAAAATACTTTATTATAGTGTTTTGAAAAGCTCTCGAGATAAGCTACAAGAATATGCATTGAAAAATAGGGGTTTCCATTTAAGAAATTGAAGGTAACCTTCATGTGATCTTCAAACGACTTTCCAAGGTCAAACCAATAACACCATCTTATGTCCTCCTCGAAATCAAAAAACTTTTGTAAGAAACATTTTTCTCTACGACCGTTCCCTACAAAGTTACGAAGGGTGATAGATTAAAATGGGACACCCTGTATATATAAATATATATATAAATAAATATATATATATATATATATATATATATAATAAGAAATTTTATTACAAATACTTCATATATGTATTCATCAATTCTGTACGATTTGGTTTATACGTTCAAAATATACATTTAATATACATACAAAAAATTAATTAATTAGGATATAGCAATTTTTTATTTACGTTGTGCCTTGAGCATGACAAAATGTAATGATGTAAAAGCATAATTTAGATGCACAGATATCAGATTAAATATCACGAGACGCCATCCTATATTATGAAAAATGGTCGGGAGTTCGGGAGAACTTATTAAAGTTATATTAACGAGGCGTCTGTCCTTGACGGATTCGCTAATAGTTTTTAGATGATATACCGCGCGACCAACCGGCTACAGTAAGATCATCGTCAATCGTGGTTTCACCTTACCCAGTCCGTTATTACGATGAGCATACGCGAGACACACAAATAATTATTAATTTAATAACAGGACGACGTATGCCGGCTCATTTTCTGCCGATTTATCACCATCATTCATCACCGTTATCAACGTCGAATATAATTCACCTTCGGATTAACGATCTCGGCCATTGTTGGCCACGTGGCCGGCGGCTTACTCCGTTTAACTGGTTAGGCGAACAGGAGCAAAGGGATATTATTGGCATACACAGCGTCATGTTTTCACGACACTTTGTTATTACTTAATCGTCTTACGCAGCTTAGCACGTTAGTACACAACACGTCGATGAAGGATTCCGGAGCCGCAGTGGAATTTCGCACATTTTTCTATCTGACGAAAGACTAACTCAGCGATGTCTCGTCGTCTCTCTAGATTTAATTAGCATGTTCTTCTGGATCTGGAGTTTTATCACTTGGCAAGTAATCCTACTTGCGGCTAAATATAGCCACTCATGATTTATAAGGAGATACCGCCTCGTAATTCTCGACGGAATAATCACGAAGACGATCTCGCGAGAGAGGAACCCATCAGTCGATTTGCAATCAATCTTAGTCGATCTCTCTGCCTCAATTTTTCGTGGAAATAATTCTTTTTATCTATTTTACTTTATTGATGAGTATCGATTGCCGTATTTAACTTAAGCAATTTTTTGACGAATCTCCTGGGTATTCAAAAGCTAACACACGAATTAATATCATCAAACTGTCGATCAATGAGTTAGCTTTGTTAATAGTTACGAATGTCATGATATTCCATTTTGATCGACAGTTTGATGGCATTAATTCGTGTGATAGCTTCTGGATATTTCTGCTTTGGTAAAAGACCAACATTCCAGTACTGTGTCTTCTCTTATAATGGTCAATGATATTTTCCAAGATAGTTTTCAATTTCTCATTTAGCCAATTCAAAGAATATTTATTTGGCGCTTATGACTCTTGAAAAAAAAACGATCATGGATAAAAAGAAAGGCTTCGGAGTAACAATTTAATTTTCAATGAAAAAATAAAGTAAAATATTTGTAGTAACTTCTTTATGAAAATATGTGCGTGTTAAGTGAATCTTTTTTCAACAGATACAAAGGGCTTATGAGCAAAGAAGTTAAAGGTGAAGAGAGTTAATGTCTTATCGTTGTGCGAGGATCGTGGGTAAAGAATAGTTCACACCGATAGTGAATGAGTCCTCTTTTTAATATTTTACACAGTTGACAAGCATTACATGAATGCTGTACAAATAAATTTACTTAATACTTCAAGAAATGGAAGAAAAATATTTCATTTTAATTAATTTTTCTTTGGTAGTATCAAAGTAATTGCATTGATAACAACATTATTGTATAACATAAAATGTAAATAATGACAGGAAGGACATGAATATAATTAGGCACGAAAATTGCATTATTCTACGATCATACACAAATATATAAACATAATTCATAATTATATCCAATTTAGCAGTGATAAATTTGATTTATATATACAAAAGATATAATGTAAGATATATATATATATATATATCTTATAATATATATATATTAGGGTGTCCCAAAAAAAAAATTTTTTTTCTTCGATGCTCCCTGCTAGAATAAAAGTTTTGGACGAAAAAAAAATCCTCCCGAAAGATGAGCTTGATAGCTCAAGTCTAAGAGGTCCCTCATTGCACTTTCATATTTGCATTTAATTAACACGTGAAAAATCACAAATTTTTTTCAACATAAATTTTTTTTTATATTTTGAAAATTACTTGTTGTCAATCGATTACTTATAATATAATCTAGTGGCCGATACTGCAGATCGATGCAGATTATACATATTCATAAAACAATAAATAGCGCTGCGCGTGAACCAACAGTATACTACTGTGTACTGAGACACTGCGCGTTACAATATATTGTTTTGGTGACCGATTACATTACAATAAGTGGAGAATATTTAATGTACTTGTCATATATTTGATTGTTCACAAGAATAAAAAAACAGGAAATTCACTCAATTGGATTTAATTCAATGGGGATGAATTGTTACTTATAAAATAAAGGACTGAAAATAAATATTCATTTATTAATTAAACTCGAAGTCGTTTGTTATTTATTTGTAAAAGTACTTTTGTTACAATGTGCATATTGCTTTCTATGTTGATTAACAATTTGCAGTAAATATTGCTTTTGCTCTTCATTTCAGGGGGAATTATTGTACTCTTTTATTAGAGCTACACTTCGCTCGGCAACGTCATTGACAACTTTCAAATTTGAACAATTCGGATTAAGCTATGATTTTTTCGCGATAAATCCTATATATAAACTTTGGGCAACAAATGATAGTTTCAATGCAGGTGTTGAATTATTAAAAAATTTGAAAGTTGTCAATGACGTTGCCGAGCGAGGTGTAGCTCTAATAAAAGAATACAATAATTCCCTGACGCCTGAAATGAAGAGCAAAAGCAATATTTACTGCAAATTGTTAATCAACATAGAAAGCAATATGCACATTGTAACAAAAGTACTTTTACAAATAAATAACAAACGACTTCAAGTTTAATTAATAAACAAATATTTATTTTCAGTCCTTTATTTTATAAATAACAATTCATCCCCATTAAATTAAATCCAATTGAGTGAATTTCCTTTTTCTTTATTCTTGTGAACAATCAAATATGTGACAAGTACATTAAATATTCTCCACTTATTGTAATGTAATCGGTCACCAAAACAATATATTGTAACGCGCAGTGTCTCAGTACACAGTAGTATACAGTTGGTTCACGCGCAGCGCTATTTATTGTTTTATGAATATGTATAATCTGTATCGATCTGCAGTATCAGCCATTAGATTATATTATAAGTAATCGATTGACTTTTCAAAATTTCTATTCGCAACAAGTAATTTTCAAAATATAAAAAAAAATTTATGTTGAAAAAAATTTGTGATTTTTCACGTGTTAATTAAATGCAAATACTAAAGTGCGATGAGGGACCTCTTAGACTTGAGCTAGCAAGCTCATCTTTCGGGAGGACTTTTTTTCATCTAAAACTATTATTCTAGCAGGGAGCACCGAAGAAAAAAAATTTTTTTTTTTTGGGACACCCTAATATGTATATTACATTATGACATATATAATATATATGTATATTACATCGTGCAGTAAAAGGACACTGTATATATAAAATTATAAATTAAATACTAATTTGTTATAAATTAAATTATATATGCCATATTATATTTTTAAAAAAATATAAATATCACATTATATCTTTCGTAAAATATAATATGACATATATAATTTAATTTATAATAAATTAGTATTATAATTTATAATTTTACAGTGTCCTTTTACTGCACGATGTAATAATTGTATAGATATTAATAATCATAAAGCTAACAATAACGAAAGTGTAATCATTAATGTGATGAATTAAATTTAAATTATATATTCCAATTTATGTAGCTTGTTCTGAACATGTTTATAATCCGCGGGTAAATTTGTGTTAAGCAAACTATTGGCGTGATACTAGCAACGCTTTAAGGGTATCGGACGAGTAATCGATCGTGAATTGACCTTTCCTTCCATGTTGCAACACGACTATTCCCTGCAGTGTTTCAATCGTTTTTCGTGTCGTTCAAAAATTAACGGTGTCTATAAGGCTAGATTACAAAGAAGATCTAATCTGTCGCGAGAGAAGTGTGATTGAGACATCTTGCATCTACCTTTTTCTCACGTAATGTTTCACAATATTTAATTTCATCTTCCTAGCAACGAAGTATCGTATCAACTTCATGTTTAAGTACATATAACTTTAATTTACTTTTAATCAAATTGCAATCTAATTTTATAATTTTTATGTATTTCTTTACATCTGTGATTTAATATCCCTTTTAAAAACATTTAACGCAATGAGGAAAACTTACTTTTCTTTCAATTTTTATAAAAAGAGTTACGCAATTGAATGTTAATATTAATATTAATAATTAAATATTACAGATAGATCGTGCAAACATCGTTTAGCGAAAATAAGCAAATTGTTAAAATATCCTTTATGATTTAATTAAAGATAAAATCTTTGGTTTAAATTAACATGTTGTCTGCTCACCGAATCTTGTATGTCTTACCATGTACGCCAGAGTAGAATTTCATTATCATAAGCATATAATGATAAAATATCGTGTAATATGATTAAATAAGATTATATCCTCATTGATAGTATGTTCAATAGCGCACTTTTTATTTTACATTGTTATCTAACTATTCATGTCATTCAAATTTTTATATTAGATGACATTTATTTTTTATAAACATTTTACAAAATTCCGATAGTATCGGTCATTAGTCATCGACCATCAGGGTGCAACTGAAAGGCATTGGTCATGGATGATAGTCAATATGTTAAAATCCATGTAAAACTATTTTCAAGGAAGGGATAACAATTATAAATGACTAACCTTTCTCTCTGCGCGCTGGAGCAGGGCACCAGTATCTTTCCCATACTGTTGAGCTTTCCCTTCGCAGGGTCGCACAGATTCCCGGAAGATTGAGTGCGCCGGCCAGTGAGGCCCTTTCCGTTATGTCTACTCAGGTTCGAGCCCATTATCGATTCCTCAGTCTCCTGGATTTGTTTCGTTTGGTGATCGTCCTCCCGGCAGTTCACGGCATTTCCGGGCGTGTTCTCTTTGTTCGGCCAGTCGAAGTACTTGTCGATCCGATCCTTGACATTGACCCTGCAGGATATCGGCTGCGATGGCGGGGGTGGCGCCGGCCGATTCCTTTTACCACCGGAAACGACCGGCTGTAATTGAGGCCGGCAGCCGCGGCGACGACTGCTCGATTGCGGCGACTCGCCGTTTACGGATAGCCTCTGCGCTTTCCAGCTCTCCTGACCGTTGCTGGTGGACGGCACCGTCACCACTTCCTCACCTGTAACCGTAAAACAATGCTGAAGTGATACCGATCGTTAGCTATTTCGGGAAATTGAGTTTTTCTCTTTTTGTCCGCCCGCGGCACATCGCGAAATTGCATTCACGACTTCGGCTAGACATTTGATTTTATTTTCAACCATCGTGGGAGTACACAGGGTGTATGTGTGTTTTGAGCGAACGACGCGCTTTGCAAAGATAATATCGCGTATCCCAACTTGCGCGCAACTTTCGCGTACGTCCCGGGATGTTTCACACGTTGTCAGAATATATTCGGTTTTTTATAAAGCGTCTATATATACATGATTTTATTTTACACTTTTAGTTCCTATGACTTTTAGATAAACCGATTGAGGAAATTAAGGTCGGACCAGCTTTTAGTGTGAAGTGACAAAATATTTCATGCTAAAATAAAATTTCTATTCGCGCGTTGGTGTTTCGACCGAGTGATGTTTTACAACGAAAACGTCTCTCACAGAATATCTGCATCTGAACATGTTTGCAATTCATATGGCTTTGCGTAGAATGGAGAGTTTGCCATATATATCTAGCGGTATCCGATTTGGACACTTAGTGTCCTATGATTTTATAGAATAATATTAATAATAACGCTAACACTGTTCCAATTAAAATATATAAAATCATTTAATTTTGTAATATACAAGATCATATTTAAATGATAAATTCATTGAAATTAAAATCCATTTTTTATTGTAAAAATATCCAAGCATGAATAGTTTTTAAATTAATAAAAGATTTTTGTAAATAAAATTTCAAAGATGCAAGTAGAATTCTATTCTTCGTATTATTTGAACTAAACTTTAGCCTTACAAATTTTATTATGTAGTTATGAAAATATTTAAAATGTATTGAAAATGGATAAATTTTCTTTTCTAGGGGTGAATCACCTGTGTGAAGTTAGCATCCCATTTTTGAAATTTTGAAATTTTAAAAGCTGTTCCAGGTTGTTCTAGATTTGTTCTAAATTGTTCCAGAAGATCAAATTTAAATAATAAAAATTTTCGCGCGGAAAATTTAAAAAAAACAATTTTTTGACCTGGCACCCCATTTTTCAAAAATCGAACTTTTCAAGGTTGTTCCAGGTTGTTCTAGTTGTTCTAAACATTGTTCCAAAGTATTAGTTTGATTGGTCAAAAACTTCAAGAGATATTGAAAAAACAAAAATTTTGAAAAAAAAACCATTTTTGGCCATTTTTTCATAAACAAAATAACTTACAAAGTTGTCGATTTAGAACAAATTTATAACCGCGTAGAACAACTCAGAACAAAAGTTTTAAGACCAGACCAACAATATAAGGCCCACTTAACTTTTCATCGGAAAATTTTATTTTTCGATTTTTTTTGCGTAAAAAACTTGTTCCAGGCTTCCCGCTTTAAAACTATCGTATTCTCGACTAGAACAACCGGGAACAAAATTTTTAAGACCAAAACAACAATATAAGGCCCACTTTACTCTTCATCGGAAAAATTTATTTTTCGATTTTCTTGCGTAAAAAACTTGTTCCAAGCTTCTCGCTTTAAAACTATCGTGTTCTCGACTAGAACAACCGGGAACAAACTTTTTAAGACCAAAACAACTTTTAAAATTTCAAATTTTCAAAAATGGGGTGCTAACTTCACGCAGGTGGTGATATCTCTCTCAACGTTTTCGTAAAGGAAATGTTGCCAACCAAATCATGGTTGGTTCGGTGAAAGCAAGGTAATTTAGATTAGAACTTTGTATATTATGCTTCTCCGATCGCATCCCGAATAATTAGTACTAATTCTATCTTTCAGTTTCCGCAGCGGTTGCAGAGCACAAGTCGCATTCGCGTTCACGACGAGCTTAGTATGTTATGTCTGTAGAGCACGTTTCATAGCTGCATACTCGAGGTCCGAGTCACTAATATCCACCGTGCACGAGGCTTATTGCATAACCGTATTATTAATGCGACCGGCATGCATGCACGTGCATCGCGCGCCTCCACGAATCCAGCGAACGGAGCTGGATCGAAACGCCAAGCTCGTGGTTGTTGTGTCTACAAGCGGAAAGTTTTAATTTTTTGACGCAGAAGAATCAACAGCGGTCGCTGTGGAAAAATGAGAGTACCGCACTGCGGTACTGTACAAGTCAGATTAATTCATCGGCGAATCGCGCGCGTGGATTGCGATTTGTTCCGGCGAAAGCGAAATCGCGCCTGAATTCGTCATGCGCGTACGTTGCAAATGTTATTTCATAAAGATGCAAAACTCTTGGAAAACTTTTCTGGGAGAACGACCTAACTCTGAGAAAGGAATATTTAAAAAATCACAATTTACAACATTTCAATTACAGTCGGAGGGTTTGAACAAACTTTCGTTGTTTCTCTTGAGAAATATATTTTAAGTATCTAATATACTAATATTTGGATGAAACTTTGGTTTCAATTTAAAATATAGTTGGAATGCACTTCCTGCCGTTCACAGCTCTCGCAAGCGGAAGGTTGTAATGACTTAAAGAAAGAGTCGGTCATTAACACACATGAGGAGGAAATGCCCGGGAGTCATACTTCGCATGCTTGTACTTGATTTCTCGCAGGAAAGTATTACGTTAGCAATTCTACGGTAATCGGGACGATCAACCGTTAACGGTAATCGACTAGTTCATAGATCTGCAACATCCGCTGAACACAATTGTTAAAATAAACTTACAGATTACATTGGCAGCGCATAAAAGGGACAACGCGTGTGCTTAAAACGCTTCCCAAATGATAAACCTAAATATTTTCTAAGGAGAACATTTAAATTCTGATAACGTCTAGAATAGATTTAAAAAAAAGATATCCGCGTTTTCTTAGATATTTATAGATTATCGGAGAATCCAAGTTCTATATTTTCTAAATATCTTTTAAAAAATAATTTATTTTAAAAAAGAATAATGATGTTCGAAAATATTTTTTTTATCTGCAAGTGACATAAATCCTCTCTAGTTTTACCACCATAAAATCCGGATCTTTTATTTTATCATCTTGTTCGTGCACCGAGTGTATTTTCTTTGGATTATTTGTAGCAGTTCCGTTCTACGTGTATATACAATCCATTTCAGATAACGTCGCCGACGTCGTTGCTGTTGGGTTAACCGATGAAATCGCCGTTTTACGGTGTAACCGAGGAAAATAGAAAGAAGTCGAGAATCAGCTGTAACGAAGACGTAGCTCTCGAAGAGAAGCTCTAATCTACGCGTCCATTTAAGAGAGATCGAGGGTTTACGCTTCTTGGAAAACCGTGGATGTTGCTCTTTCGGAGCTTATTTTATAAATAGAGTCTTAAGTGAAAGGTGTCTAAAGGTACGAGCGTTTATTTAGCTTAATATGCGGTCCTCGGCCGCATATTATCTCGCATGCGAGCCGATGTGTAAAAAAACTTCTTCTCTACCGTGCACGCGAAATCACCGTTGCGCCGGTAATTGCATCTTACCAGTGCGTGACGCGTTTGTAATGCGCGCGTTTGCAATAATGTTCAGGAGAAAAAGATATACACGTAAAGTGGCAAAAGGAATTCTTTTCGTTTCGATGAAAAATATAAACGCAGGCTGCGAATGGCACGTTAGTATTTGAGACAAATAATCATCCAGTTTTTTATCCGAGAAAAAAAATGCATTTTGCAGAAACCATATTGTTGAAAACGATTTGTGTCACTTTGTTTGGAATGGCAATTTTCAACAACGAGACTTTTTTAACGAAAATACTGTGTTAAACTCGACGACCTCTACGATATGCGATAATGCCAAATGCCATTTCGGCTTATCGAGCTATTGTGCATCAGCTGCAAAACGTTACTATTGCATCAGCTGCAAACGTTACTATCATCGCCTTAATGTAAAACGGATACGATGTTAGATATTCTTATCGACTGCTATTAGCTCAAATAAAAAAAACAAATTTACAATGTTAATTTTAAATTGGAAGATTTTTTAAAAGAAACTTTATTTCTTTGAAAAATTTATATGCATAATCCTGAAGTTCTATCAATATTAAAAGAGACCTTTATTAACAAATAAGGAATTTGCTCTGATTTTTAAACTTATATGATAAAGCACGCACACGAAAGATGGATGTCTTTTATTTTATTCTACATTGTAATCGAAGTTCATTGAAATCGAAGAGAGGCGGGTTGCGAACCGAGAAAACGGGCACCGTTAATTCACAATCAACCGGCAGCGACAACGGTATTTAATCGATAAATTGGTTCTAAATCAGCACGTCGTGCTACCTGATCAACTCTACGAGAGATCGTGTCGCCGACGTTAGCAATTATTCCGAACTCTTCCACTTATGCGGCTTCTGGTCGCGAATAAATCGGGAGGTGGATAAATGTGGGAAATTGATAGGAATCGTGCAGGTCGACCTCGGAACGATTATTGGCGTCGTAAAGGAGCCGATCGCTGATCCGAAATTTATTGCGTCGAGACCTTTCTGCCAACAAAGTGCATTGATATATGTTTCTTGTACACGTGCTCAAGTTTGCACTACACGGGTATGTAAAGAAAAGATGGCATAATTTAGTATCCAATATTGGTAACAATATTAAAGCTATTGAAAATATTATAACTTATATTACATTTACGTTTGCTTCAATATTTTTTGAACGAGCAAGTCGTTTAAGGGGGGAGGTCTACCCAGAAGCGTCAAAAAGATGCCTATTTTTACGATTTTTTTTGCGAAAATTATTAATGTTACTCAAACGGGGTTTCGACCAATATTTTATACGAATATTTGTAAACATTACATAAAATTTTCATTTAATAATTTTAAAAAACAGCGCCAGCACAACTGTTGGCGCGAAGTCTGTTCGTAATAGTAGCGGTTTGCAGTAGCCACTCTAGCTTTCATACAGTTTATCTGAAACAAAGAAACCCAACAAATTCTTGAAATATATTAATAAATCTAGTCTTTGTCGTCGCCGATTTTAGAAATTCTCTATTTTGACAAAATGGCGGACTTCTGAATTTAAGATGCAATTTTTCGTTAAAAAATTCGTTAGTTTTTGATTGTAAAAAAAAAACTATGGCTCTGAAAAAAAATCCCTACGACAAAGACTAGATTTATTAATATATTTCAAGAATTTGTTGGGTTTCTTTGTTTCAGATAAACTGTATGAAAGCTAGAGTGGCTACTGCAAACCGCTACTATTACGAACAGACTTCGCGCCAACAGTTGTGCTGGCGCTGTTTTTTAAAATTATTAAATGAAAATTTTATGTAATGTTTACAAATATTCGTATAAAATATTGGTCGAAACCCCGTTTGAGTAACATTAATAATTTTCGCAAAAAAAATCGTTAAAATAGGCATCTTTTTTACTCTTTTGGGTAGACCTCCCCCCTTAATGTCGGAAATTAGCAAATTAATTCCTTCGATAAATTGAACTGCGAAAATAGAAACAGACATTGTGAAATTTTTAACGAGATCTTTTTAGTTAATTTTAAATGGACTTTAATAGAGTTTATTTGTTACTTTGCTGCTTAGCAGAAAATTTAATTTGATATTTAATTACCAGGATATTTATCCTGAAAGTTGGAAAGTAGTTACAAATGACTTTCTATTGAATCTTCATTATAGAAAAGTTGACTCTCTAAATTGGACCCAAAAAAGAACTAAATAGAAACAAAAATGCAATAATTATAGGGCAACATTTTTAGGTATCTCTCCATCATTAACATATAACAATTTGTTATTATTATCTGTATCATTAAATTTTGTAAAGGGATTTTGTCATCGCTAAATTTTGTAAAGGGATTCGCAATTGTGTTAAACTGAAATACATGTTCCATAAGGTCAAGGATAATTTATATCTGTGGTATTATCGTGTTTTCGTAACTGCGTTTATTCGCGAATAAATCGAGCGAGTTTTGCTTGTAAAATATTCAGTGTCGCCATTGTCAGAGAGAGAGAAAGAGACAGACTAAGAGGGAGAGAGGAAGAGTGAATCCGCGCGGCACAGCGTGGACATACAAAACGCGATATAACGCAAGTCTGGAATTATAATTACTCCATAATTAGTTCCGAGAGAGCGTTACGCGCTAGCGGAACTGAAATGCTCGATTCATCGTCGTGTAATTACCGTTGCTTTCCTATCGACTGACACCGCTAGCGAAAAACAGTTCGAAACGGAAGGAGATCGCGGGCGGAAATAGCCGGAATAGCGCGGAATCGTGCACTAATTCGCATTATGCCAAGCACGTGCTTGCCAATCGCAAACGCAAGCAGCAGCAGTAGCAGTAACAGCGGCTGTGCACTCGTGCGGACTGATTCGCTATGTTGGAAAATCCATTTGTATGCCAATTAACCCGTGTCTGCCGCGGATTTATTATCGTAAGGTCAAGGCGGCCGCCGTGACGTTCTAGATAATTAAACATCGTTCGCAGGTCTCGGAAAATGCCAGGTTACCACATTTATGCATGAAATACGTAAGCGTTCAACTACTGCGGTGTCGAGCCAAGAAAACGACGAAGATTGACGACAAATGCGAAGAAGTTCTAAACAAGTTTCGAGATGAAATAAATAGAAGGCGTCATAATTATTAAAAATAAATAAAAATATAAAAAAATAATAAGAAAAGGAATTACATAACTTATAAAGAAATTTCGGAAAATTTTGAGTACTAAAGGCTCGATATTTAACATATATGTCAGTATTTTATTTCAACAGAATCTATTACTTTCGTGAAGATTTATTCCTTTGTAATGTTAAATATATTCTGACACGTTCAGAAAATTGTTTTTGCTCGTTCTGGATTGTGAAGCCGTAGCTATTAACTTAATAAAGATAGATAAAGACTTTACGTGCAGTGATGATTCAAAGCTGCATTTGGAGAGACAGATAACGTTTCAAAGATGGAATACAGAGGAAGAAATCAAGTTAAATTAGCATCCGTAATAGTCTGTAATAATAGTCTTCACAACGGCGTTTTATCTACTTGTGAGTTTAGAAATGTTCTCGAAGTGAGAGAAAATCACGACAGTCAAGATCCATAAATGCAAGGGATTTAATCTTTAAGTTTCAAGTTGGGGCTTAAACGTTTACTGAATTTGCATCTATGTACAGAGAATTTCTCTATTCATACACACACAAACGCACTCTACGTACATAATCTAGAAAGCTTTCGACCAACGCATCTAATTTCACAAATTCTGATATATACGTTTATATCAACATTTTGCGAATTAAAGTGAGAAATTATTAAATTTTTCTAATTTTGATATATGTATGAGAATGTTTACGAAATTCGATACTTTGCGTTTGTACAAGATAGTTGCATATTTTTGACACTTTATGCTTCGACGCAATAGCGTTGCAAATCGATGTTGTTCTAGTTAATTAAATACTGTTTGCGAACCCCCGGGGAATACCAGTACGTAATTACGATTGGAGAAGGGAGGATTATGCAAATATCAAACGATGACGCGATGATAGCACGTTCGGAGCAATTTTGTAGGTTTAATCAGCATCAGCGTGATTACGCAAAGTTAACTTTCGCGACAAAGTTATCATACGACGCTTCTTAATTATCAAACTCATCTCTCAAAGATTAAATGCGAAAGACGAGATGAGAGCACTGCTTCATCCAGGAAACATTAAGGGGTGTTATGCGCTGAATATTCATCAAACGCTCTTCTTATCACGAGACGCAAAGTGGTCGCGACACCCGATGACAAGGTCACGTAAACATATGTATAAAATTTTTATCGTACCTGACGTAAAATATTCGACAGGCGTAGGTGAAGACGCGACACGATATAAAAATCACTGTCGACTCGCGATGTGGGCGGCCGATGCATAAACTCATCGATCTGGTATGAGAAAGCACGAGTTCTATAACGCTGATAACAAAAGAATGCGCGTTAGTGATAATGATTGATAAGACAAAGCGTAATTCCAACTCGTGTCGATTCTTCACCTGCGTTGGCACAGGTGATAGATAAGGAAATTTTGGTAAACGAGGGAATTAATTAAACTACACCTGTTTCGGTTCGTACTTATTTTTAGCCGTCTCGAAACAAATTCATTAATGCATTGAAAGATAAGATCATGTTATTTTTATAAGTCTTCAATTAATGAATTGAGATCAACGTGAAATTTTTATAAATTCGGTCGGCATTATCTTATGTTTCTTTATAACGTACTTTTCACTTACATATCCCAATAACAAAATTTTTTAATACAATAAAACTTTTATACAATAAAATATTATTGTTTAAAATTATTGTTCAATTGTACTTTTCTTCCAATTTTTTTCTTAACTTCCTAAAGAGTTTTCATCTTCGCATGTGCGCGGCAAGAGTTCTAGAAATCTAGAAATAATTCAACGCTCGTCAAGATACTTCCTGTTATTTCGGACAATACTACTTCGCCCTACATATTTTTATATACAGACCTCGTTTGTCCGTCATGTAAAATTTTTTACAAGATTAGCCGTCGACGGCCTTTTTTATCTTCACGGGATCCCGTTACTGATGATAAAATTTCGCGAGAGTGTTTTGCACCGAAACGCCACACTTTTTCCCACCGCACGGCTATAACTCGACTCGAACTTTCGGCGTTACTTAGTTTCGAGATCGGTCGATGGAGAGGAGTATAACCCTGTTGTGCAACGCGATGCTTGCTGTACCCATTGCGCTACCACTCCGCGGTATTAACCGCGGCCTGCATTCGCGCGTGACGAACAGAATCCGGGCTGCAGCTTTAGAAGTTCAGTTCGGCCGAATGACGATGTTTAAAGTTCCCCGAGGTCGGAAGTTTGGCAGTTCGAGGCTCTCTGTGCTTTATCTCAGCGCCGAGAATAGCGGACTTATCGCGTTCGTATGTTCGTTGCACTTTGAGAACTTAGAAAAGGACCGATCCGTGTCACCGTTTTGTCTCGTCTGTCGCGCGACATGCAATCTATTACGTCGGCATAAACGGAATACGCCTTTCGAAAAGATCGGAGAAAAGTCGTCAATACACTCTCCCTTCAAATTCCTTCTTTCGTTCCACAATAGCAAACTGAGATATTATACGAAAAGTTTGACAACAATTTGTTTATTTGTTAAATATGTTCTAAATAGACAACTGTTGTTTGACAACCTGAACAAAAATTATTACTACTTAAAATATTTATAAGTGTTCTTCTAGGGAAAGCTAATTAAATTTATAGAACTGCCTGAATAATGCATAGCGTCAAAATAGTTAAATTTAATATTTGATATTTTCATCATCGTAAAAACACATACGTGTTGCTCTAATTAACAATTTTGCCGGCTGCATTATTGATTAGCGCCCCGTGGCATAATTAGAGCAGAAATCGTATATCTGATTTAATTCAAAATTTGCAGGGAAATGTTCCGTTTACTGAAGTTCTGCGGGCCTGTAAATTTGGTTCACCGTGTAAGCTGAACCTTCCAACGTCCTTAGTCATCATGAAAATCATAGGTAACGCATCTAATAGCGGCACGCGATTGTGCATGCAATCTCATTATGCTGCCAGCAAACTAATAACATTTCAGTGGCTCTCAAGTAATCCGCTGCGAACTAATTTAAAGCAGTTAATGCCGTCCAAGCCCTTTCGCAGTTCCACGAACACTGTCAACTCCAACGACCGTTTCATGCCTGTCATCTTTATGCTTAATAGCATAAAAGGTGCCAAACTATTCTGACAATATTTTAATAACCAGGAACTTTAATTTTCCTAAATCGCCAGTAAATAATTAACATATAAATTGCAAAACGACTTGACTGGCCATAGATGGTATTCTATTTATTACTACGTATCAACCATACGGATTGTGGTCCTCTACGAGTATTAAATTTAATAATAATAAATACTAAAGCATCTATATTAGATTCTCCCCCCTCCCCCCAACACCCGTAGTAATAAATAGAATATTTTAATAGTTTCCTCAATTATATCCATTTTTTAAATAATCGTACATACTTTTCAAAAAGTTTATTTAAATATTATATATTCTATATATGCGCGTGGGAAAAAATATTTATTACATTCTCATGGAAAATATGCTATTATTTTTTTATGTTATATAATAATTTATTATGTGACAATAATTGTATTAAGTTATATTTTTCGTGCTCGCTTCGCGTATAAAGCGTCCCTGAATTAACGGCTAATCTAAATTGTCAAATATGTAATCAAATCGGAAACGAAGATTATTGCAATTTAAGTATCAAGATCGCATAAAAATGTGATAATATGTAATCACTTTTCACACAATATCAGATTTAACACTAGAACTATTAAAGCAGTCAGAATGACAGGTTTGTTTTTTATTTTTTAAAAAATTTCGGAAATTTCTAACAGTACATTTTTTAAGATTTTCCATGACTTTCATTGCAATATGTAAATGATTAAATCGATCAATTTATTTTTCCCCTTCATCTCTTTTTACATAGTATCCTTAAATAGTAGAAATTAATCGTCGGTAGATCTAGTGTTAAGAACACGATAATCTGAAGTCAGCTATTTAATAAAAAAGAAAGAATCTAAGATTGTCGCTTACCAGAAAACGCAAAAAGAAACTTGATGCATAACTGCATAATCGCATTTATCGTCTCACACACGCACGCACACATTTTATTTGCGTTCCTACTGTCCATTTCTATATACCAATGTAGATTAACTTTAATCTAAACTTGCTCTTATGTCCATTTCTACCAATGTAGATTAATATTAATCTCGGTTTAACTTACTCTTTATCTTTTTCTAATTCTTAGGCCCAGTTCCACAACCTATTTTAACCAGAGTTTAACTCGTTATAGACCAATCCTGATTAGGTTTAACGAGTTAAACTTCGGTTAAAGCAAGTTGTGGAACCGGGCCTTAGAACTAGAAAAAGATAAAGATTTAGTTAAACCGAGATTAAAGTTAATCTACATTGGTAGAAATGGACATAAATCTTTTTTTAATTTCTAGAACTAGAAATGGATATATACGACAAATTCTACAGGTGTAAAAACTTCAAGATTCCCAGAGCCACACACACACACACCGCGTAAATACTTCATCCTACGTACTAAAACGGTCGTCGGTGAGCAGCAGGTGAGCGTCCGTATTTTGTTTTGATCCCCCGCCCCTTTTTGTTTTGACTTGTACATACGACGTTCGGCTCGCAGCAGTTCGGGGAATCGCTCCGTAGTGTTCGCGCGTGTTGTCGTTGGGAGTTGACATGCGTACGCATTAGCGTACGAGACGCCGAATTAGGCGGCGAGCGTTCGTGTCGACGAGTGTCTGACGATCGCATTTGACCGTATCGCTTTCGATACTCGTACTTACCGGTCCACCGTATTCGTAATCGATGTCGGTTGCGATCCGTGAATGTGTCGCTTCGCTCGTCCGAAATGTGTCACGCGATCGAGAATATCGAGTCGATCGAGATACAATGACGATAATCGGCCGTGTCTGTTTCGATTTTCGCGCTCGCTTCACGAGGCGTTGGCGAGGCGTCCGCGTCGGTGTGAAGTTGCCGTCGAATACCCTGAACCGCGTCGCAGTCGCGCACAGTGAACGTCGCGTTCAACGGACATCCGGGGGTTCCGGGCGGAGCGACGCGTTTTTCGCCGGTTCCCAAAGTGCATACGCGTGTCGGGAGTGCCGTACGAATCGACGAGCGATCATTGTGTCGCGTTAATTAACCGCGGAGATGTAATCAGTCGCGTTTTCTCGATCGGTCGCTCGTATCCGCGCGAGTGTTGGAGACAATGGGGGTAATGGCGGCGATGTATCGGCTTAATCGGCTAGTGAGTAAATTCACCTGTATCCGCGCAAGAGTGATTACCCGTCTACATCGTTTCGATAATTGATTTATACGTTCTTGCGCGATAACAAGCGTTGTCGGAAAAGATCTCCCAGTGTTATGCAAAGATAGAAAGCAGATATTCATAAATTCCACAAATCTAAAATTGAGATTGTGCGCCAATTTGTGTTCGCGTGTCGGAGCCGTTTGGTTTCATTCAACTCCACTGGTCTCGTTTTAGGACGACATGACAACGACGCGATTTCGCGAGTGCCAGTTGTGCGAGTGAATGTACATAAGTGAACGCGAATGGATATAAAAGTGTCTTGTCTCTCGTCAATCTCGCTGCGATGCGTTTCGTCCCGTGACGTCATCGTTCGTCCTATAGCTGTTGTTTGTAAAGTTATTTCTGTTATTTTTAATGTTGTTTCGTAAAAATGACTGGCTGTTCGGTCCCAAATTGTTCAAACCACTTAAAAAATGGCTTTAAATTCTACAGGTATTTTTACTTATTATATCAGCTATCTTTTATATACAGTAGCTGTATGTTCGCCCGCGCGCAACGCGAGGTGAGCATCGAATCGGCTGCGAATGCAGTTCAAAGTGACGAAGTTAACTGTTGCCGCGTTCAAGGTGGTATGCAAACCTCGCGTCGGGAGTGATCGCGTTTCTCCCATCGAATTCATCCGTCCGTTCTCGATGCGACGTGGTGCCGTGCTCGTCACGTGTATATAATAATTCGTCGAGCAGCGCATATCCTGGTGCTCGCGTCGGCGGACATCCGAACATCCAAGCAAAAGGGATAACACGATGTAAATCCACCCGTGGACATTGTACGTGTAACATGTGGCAGTTTCGGTAACGAAAAATTTTTGAAAATTTCTGCGGAAATTAACTGACTCTTGTATCTCTCTCATGGACATTGAATACTGGCCATTTCGACTTCAGTGGTGATCATTTAATTAAGAAGAAGAAGAACAAGAGAAAGAAGACAACACGGCGCGAGAGGCGAGTGATCGCGAGCAACCTGGATTTTGGAGACCGCTACGAGGAACATCTCGACTCCGGGACACCGGCCAGAAGTTTCCAAGATTTAATCGCCGTCATGATCGTGTGCCGTCGTCGATCCACCCGCCGTGAGTTCTCCCAGAGGCGCCTCCACGCGAGCCGGTGAGTACCTCCCATCTGCATTCATACGCGCACTGCAGCGGTACGTGCCGAGCGAGCGCGGCGAGAAAAAGCGTGTAATACGCCTAATAACGGCCCGGGATTCTCTTGCATGCGAGAGTCATTATGCAGCCGGTCAGCTACTAATGCACGAGTAGCGCAAGCCACCGTGGATTCTAAGCCGCAATAATGCACTGTCAGCGCTTGCATGCATTTCTGCACGCCGCATGATATATATACGCGACTGACTTTCAGTCATTACGCGCGCAACAACAAGAAAGAAGTCCCCCGCTTCTCCAAATGCGCATCTGCCATGCAAAATGCACGCTTGAGAAAATGTAATAACGAAATTATTACACTGAAAAAAAATGCTGTTGCTTCAATTAAACGTCTACGTCACGGGCTGCCACAAACATAAATAGTTCATTCAATTGTATTATGATTGGACCAAATATTTACATTATTAAAAGAATAATCTAGATATTTGGTCCAATCATAATACAATTGAATCAACTATTTATGTTTGTGGCAGCCCGTGACGTAGACGTTTAATTGAAGCAACAGCATTTTTTTTTCAGTGTACGAAAGCCGAACAGGCTGATTAAATCATAAAATACTGCGAACGTAACGTTAAATATTTTAGATATGTTTTACACTCTCTGAATTTCAAAAGTTCGAAGTTTAGAATTCTTGAACGTCTTAGTTTTTGAAGTCTCTATTTTTCTTGGACTTCTTCTTTATCTTATGGCATAAATAGTATGAATAAATGCAATTCAATATTTTTTTCTTGTATAGAGATTGGGCAAACTCATATATATCCCATATTAAATTTATATGAAGTTTATAATCGATCAAAATTAGTTTAAAGTTAATTTTTAAAAATATGTGATATACATTCAGCAGAAAAAGCAAGTAGGAAATTTTGTATATGTATACAGAATATTCCAGAGAGAAATGTTCATTTCTCTTTATGTTAGATTTACAAATTTTCTAATTTCACTATATCGCATTAGATATTTTGGTAATCACATCTTTTTATTCTAGAGTTCTGAAAACGTAAAGTTAAAAACGCAAATACGTGAAAGCTATTTGTATTTGTAATTAAGTAATAAAAATTAAGTAGTAATTAAGTGGTAAAAATCTCAAAAGAGCTTTACAGTAAATATCTCGATATTTCAATCAAGGAAAGATTGATTTTAAATTGTCCGTGAAATTGTTAGAATCAAGATTTCCATTCTGGTATACTCCGCATAATAGTTTCGAGCTACTTTCATGCATATATGTTTATATATACTATAGGTAGGTGTGCTTATATTAATGAAATTGTTTAGCAGTCACAAGTCGTCTAAGGCATGATTTGAAAATCAGCTGGTTATCGAGCACGTTGAGTACCAATGTCCAATATAGCGCAACGTGCACACACAAACCGATTATGTAGCCTGTTAATGACACGTCGCTCACGCGATAATGTTGCGCCGCCGTAGGCTGACATACTGCCGTTAATACTTCAGCTGTCAACCTCTCGACTTTGAGTATCTAGATCTTTAAGTCCGGGCGCTCGCGTGAGCGTTTTCTCCCTAATCGTTTTTTCTCTCTCGTGAATAGAATGTCTCCTAGGTTATCCGGCGCTATGCAGGCCAACGAAATGCGGGCGTTAAGCGGTACGTATGAATGTAGCCCGTATACCGAACTATTCATTCGTGATTCGACGTGTATCACGTACTCCGCTAGCGCGATATAAGAGGAGAAAGAGCATGATATTCTATGAGATTGGAAATTTTATCGCGCCTGCATGTTTATTTTTGATACATAATATGTTTATCTTTAAATGCTAAATTAGAGTCAAGCTCGTGTTTGCAAAGCAAAATTAGAAGAGGTTAAAGGCCAAGGAACGAGCACAAAATTAAAAACAACGATGTTATAAATTAAATAAATAAATAAATAGATAGTTTAATATCATATGGTATACGTTTCGACTGCACAGAGTCTTCTTCAGCACAGATAATAAATAAATTCATGTATAAAATCTATAAATTTAATTAATAACACTTAAAAAACGATGTAAAAATATCACTAATGAGAACAGCATGGTAAAGATAAGAGGCTATACCGAAACCAGCACGTTTATCTTTTATAATTACTGAAACAATTCACGCGTTTCGAAGTGATAAACTCTAAATAAAATTCCGTCCTTATTCGTGATTAAATCTCGATGTCCTAAAATACATTATCTTTTTTGAGACACCCGGTTTGAAATTTCTTTTTATGAATGCGTACAAATTTCGAGCGACCATACGCTTGCCGATTTCTCGATCCATAAATCTTTAGCACACCGTGTGGTTTAATTATTATTATTGCGTCGTGAAAATCTAGGTAGCTGTCTGTATACCGCGAGTTGATAAATATCGCGTAAAAATATGTCGAATATACCGAATTGTTAATTCATTCTTTAATTAAATAATGGTATAATAACATATGGCCACTGGTCAGGGAAAACCTGGAAATCAGGGAAATGTCAGGGAATTTAAAAAATGGTCAGGAAAATCAGGGAAAAGTCAGGGAATTTTTTGATTAGTCAGGAAAACGAGAATAAACAAAGCTTCCTCCACAATTAAAGAACCAACGTTCAAAGGATAATTTTTTCTCACATGGTGGGAATTTTTAATAAATCAAAATAAAATGTTGAAAATTGAAGTACATTTACGTCGGAATATTTCGTATACGCAAGCGGTATTTTTATAAATTCGGTAAAAGAAAAATTGTGCTCCGCGCAGCGCTTATACGCTACTGTTTATTCTAAAGTTCCAAAGTTCCTTGCTGTTGTTTAAGTTTTTAATTCCTATAAAAGATATTCTATCTAGTTAATATGTATGTTTGTAGATGGATTTAAATTTTATTCAAGAAAATTTGAATAAAACTATTGATCAAATGTGAGTAATGTTCGCTGTAAACGTTTATGCAACAAAATTTAAAAAAAATCAATCCTGTTGTTAATCTCTATGGCTTAGTTGTATAAATACAATTTGCCTTCACCATTAAGCAGATTATAAACATGTTTTTGAATACCGATTAATTCGGAGCTTCATTAATTAGTTATTCGTATTGGCACTTGACTATTAATTTGAATTTTAGTCAGAGAATTTTTTTCGCTCCTTTTAGTGGCCACCATGAATAAATACAGTTATGCGATACTAAAATTAATGTATCTAATATTACATTTATATCTCCTCTTGTAAGAAAATAAAGTTATTATATTTTAAGATAACTATTGATATTCTATGATATTCTATGATTTTATGACGATTACTAATCTTATCGCTAGAAATTGCATTATTACATTTATTTCATTATAATTTTATCACTATTTCTCTTATTAACTTTTGCCAATGTGTGCAATGTATTTTTTATCGCAACGCGGCCTCAACGATTTGATCGAATTTTGAGGCTGGAAATTTTATAGCGCATGCATATTTATTTTTAATACATAATCTGTTTTTTCTTTATTTTTTTATTTTTATAATTACTGAAACAATTCGCGTTTTGAAGTGATAAACTCCAAATAAGATTCCGTCCATATTCGTGATTAAATCTCGATGTTCGAGAATATATTGTCTCTTTTGAGATACTCTTTTTAAAATTTCTTTAAATTGTCTTAATTTTATATGCTAAAAAGAAATGAATATATCTCTTTCTATTTGTTATCTCTTGTATTTATATAAAACTTTAAAGTTTCAAAGCGAATATTATTGTTAATATTATTATTTACATCGTTCATTTTACTTGATAATTGCTATAACAATATCGACTATACGTAAAAAGACTATTTACATATGTTATATAATAACATATGTAAATCACACTATTTACATATGTTATATAATAAATGGTTCATTTAATATTTCCTGAGATTTACATATGTTATATAATAACATATGTAAATCTCAGGAAATATTAAATGAACCATTTCATAAAATGATGCTGATATTAAAAAGAAATATAGACGTCCCAGTTTTGCATTTTTTTAAAAATAGTGCAAACATTTTTTGCTAATTGCACCCAGAGATATAATTATACATTTCTACGTTCGTTAAATAATAGCTCCGATTTCATCCTGCGAGTCTGGCCGCAACGCTCGGATGCTGCGTCGTTGCATATTATCGGCTGCCTGAGGCGAAGTCCCGTCCCGGGTTGCGATCTAAGTGCCTCGGTTTTTCCTTAACGAGTCCCGATCAAAGCAAACGAGCGGGGATAATCGCATAAAGTCGGCAGGAGAAAGAAGACGTCGGAGCGCGCGAGTTAACTGCGTAATGAACTTGCTATGAGAGCACACAGGATTTCCCTTCCCCAAAGACGAGTGTTTGCAGGAGATCTTTTCTGGAAAAAGGGATCGAGAGTGAGAACGTAACGAGCTGTAGGCGAAATGCATGCCGCGATTAATTAGTGCTGTTTCTTTTGCCAGAACTGCGTCTCACGTTTATGTTTGATGATGGAGAGAAAGAGAGAGCGAGAAAGACCGAGCGATCGGGGTGAACCGGGTGGCGGAAAAGAGGCGGACGGATGGACGGACGGACGGAAAGGTGAAGGGCTACGTGGCCAAGATGATGTATAGTTGGGGCTCTTAAGCATCAGAACGATAATTTCATAGTCGGTTGTGCCGCCAAGGATTTATACTCGCGGCGGACATTTCTGCGCTCGTGCGAATCACAATCGCGAGGATGAAACGGCGGCAGCCGCGCATTCGGTCCTACTCGCGCGTGCAATTTGCGCTTCGTTTCGATGCGCAATGTTGTTGATTACGGCGCAACTTTGTACTTGCATCATAACGCGCATTGTGATTACGATAATACCGTCGGTTGATGTCGTTTCCATTATGTACCGAACGCAGAAGAGCCTTTTTGATAATTAGACTATAAACAAAATCTGCGATGAAGTAAAATCGATCTGACATCATCCGAGAAAGGAGCTTTCTTGACGCATTTTGAAATAATAATAACAAGATAAATACAAATATAGATATTTTTATTTAAAATCGCAATACTTTTGAGATATCGGCAATATTTAACGTTTATATCTTTATATCTTTGATATCTAACGTTTATATCTCATCAATTATCGACCGCGAAATTTTTTTGGAGATCAGTTTCACATTGCTGGAATCATTGAAATTTTATTCGATTGAATAACATATTCGAACACACTGCGTTCGTTTAGAGTGAGCAGTTTTGTAATATAGTTATCATGATATCGTTTTATTCTCAATGCGATCGGGCAATACCTCATCTCGAACGTAGAAGGGAAAACTTTATGTGATTCGTACAAGCAGAAGAAGATGAAGTGGTGATGTATCGCATGGCACGAAACGATCTCCACAGAGGGATGGACAGGGAAAGGGGACAAGTATGCCATTACCCAAGCATCCAAAGCTTGTTGCTCGGATATTGCTTGTTGGCCTGGTACACGTACTTGTGTGTGAGCTCGCGTATACACGTGCGCATTACACGTTCGGTTTTCCGAATGATATTACGTGATATTCTTTCCTAACAGTATATATTGCATTATTTTCATCTCTATTATTTGGAATTAATAAATTAAACAATTAATGAAATTAAACAGCGTGGACACTATTATTTATTTGTGCTCGGTCATATTATAAAGATTTCATCGCGATCTTCGTTAATTTAATCATATTATCTCTTGTTCATTATTATATATGTGTCAATTCCAATATTTTTTCTTCTAAGTACTGAAAATGTTTCAAATACTGAAATGAGAGGGATATAATATAAATTGACAAATATGTACTTTTCTCTTCAGTCGCGGAATGCATGGTCACGAAATTTTTTTTCTACTGCACAAAGTATGTCGGTATCTACTGCGCATTGGGCAGATTGAATTACCTGTCAGCGTTTCCCGTGATTTTCAACTGCTACTCGCGTTTCATCCCGGGCAATGTTTGTCATAGGCAATAAAATGCTTCGAGCGAACGAATCAAGATAAATTGTTCTTTTTTGCAGTGGTTGCTGGTTAAAAAGTCTTTGTTTCAAACAATATTGTCAATCTTTTGTTTTGGAGTCCCGTGGACTTCATTCAAACGCTTCGGCAATCGAAGCGACGATTTTTTACCTTGTCAGTTAGAAAAAAATGACAAATATAATTGTTAAAGGGAATATATATCATCGTGAATGTTTTGAGAATTTATCTTTTATTTTTTAATCAGTATCATTTTGTTTTGCAAAGCCAGGTGGCGAGTTTAACGAATAAAGGACGCAACGTGAAAAACGGTGTGTTTAAAGTAGCAGGTGAACTGCACGCAGAAACTAAACAGGTTTTGCTGCTTTCCGTCGATATTGGGGTGACGTATTGAGTTTAGATAACGGTGTGTGATGAGGGATATTTCTCTATCGATCTAGCGCAGATTTACGCATGTAATTCTTAGGAGATAATACACCTTACAAATCCATCCTCATCTATCAACGTTAGCGCTAACATGGATATTCATAACGCATAAATGTCCATATAAAATCAATTCTTGTGTTGCAAAATGTTATACATGCGATTTAGCACGTTTTAGTTGTATATTAGGAATACAAGAAAAAAGTAATAAAAGTATAAGCGATTTTCTCTCTTCTAAAACTAAAATAGACTTATATAGATTCGTTCCGGAAACATTAGTTAAAATTAAATACATATAAATTCATATATTAATAATTCATAAAATTAAATACGTATAAATACATTTAATTGATTTTCTATTTGGTTCTATATATGAAAAGAGACAAGAGATTATTTGAATCTCAGTTAATCTTAATAACGTTTTTAGGTACAGTTTATATCAATTTTATTTGAGAAAGAGATTTTTTAATTGTAGGATGATAATAAATTTTATATATATCTCGTATTTTTAGATACAGTCTCCGGTACTACATTTTAGTTAAGTCCTACCGAATTATGCGTCTATTGACACAGACAACGTTTGGCTATTCTATCAATCTTCGTTACGGAGGGAATTCTGATTGATGCTCGTTATGATGGTATTTCACTGCATAATAGGCACGTCGGGAGACGTTATAGTTAGCAGATGCAATATCCGATATCGCACAAGTGATAAATCTCGAATTAGATTAACGCGAAGGCCGCAATCTGTGCACGGTGCAGCTAAGTTATCACGCAAATACCGCAAGGGGGATGAGGGAGAATAGCAAGAAGGTGTCTAATTAACTCGTGCACGATGCACGCGTATCTTGGCTTATGCGCCAACGAATTATCTAGATTGTTGTTGCGAAAGTGCGGATTCGCCAACAGCTAATAAACACATTACACGGCGAATGATGCACGTGAAACGCAACTAAACGTGTTCCCACGTGCCGCGCCACGGAAATTGTTAGCGCGGAGCTTCTCTCATTACCGGCATTTATTACTTTCTATCTGATTAGCGAGCGACATGCGAAAAAGTAGGACATACAATGATACACAAATAATAGCATCATCAAGAACCAGAATTGTTCGTAAATTTGTTGCAATTTGTTTCTCGTCAAATAAGTATCATGATTGGTTATGACTACTGATTACCGTGAGTTTGTCATATAACGATCATTATCGTTCATTATCTCTCGGTTATTTGACAAATTATATTCGAAATTGTTAAGTGCATTTAATTTAACGCGTTATTTCTCAGAGCAATTTAAAAGAGCAAAAACGAGAAAAACAGAGAAAATATTTCACAAATAGTCTCAGACGTAGTTTTTGCCGCGACAATATTTCAAATTCGCGTTTTTAATTTCGTCAAGGTTAGGGTTATGTAAAAATTATACTTTGTTGCGCCGATAATTGCATTAGCAGTGGTAAAAAAAGGCAAGAGAACGTTTGCAGTCTCGACCGACCGACCATGCGTAACTTGCACTTATCCTTGAATAATGTATCGAGGGAGGTGAATCGACAGGCTCGCGGGTGAGCATCGCGATTCAGTTCTTCGAGCTGGCCACGTATGCGCACGTGGTGGGCGAACTGGTTCCACAAATGATCCTTCTGCGAAATTCTCGATCGCAATCGTTACGTGTTAATCGCTAAGATCCCTCGATGCGTGGAGTCCGATTTACTTTTCGACCTGCATCTACTAACGATCGCGCGGCTTTATCCTCTATTTTTAGTAGCCTAACGTGTTTGACCGGTGTTCGATCCTTTAATATTTTTATTCTACACTGTTACTCACGCATGTTTTCGTCGTGTCGCTCAGGATGCGGAGGCCGGATAATTATCTCGCTGCTTGTGCAGGTACTTCGGGGTGGATTTTTCGGTCTCTGTGAGAAATCCACTCCTCATCTATCGCGTTCGATGATATTTTATATTTCGATGTCTTGCCTGCTTCGTAGTTTTCAATTACACGATTACAGAACACGTTTATATAACATACATTGTTAGACTTTTCTCACGTTTATGTACACATGTATTTAAAAAAAGTGTTCATGTTTATCAAAATATTTTCGTCCGTATATTAAGAAAAATGCAGATGATTCTGCGTAGCAGAAAAAATCGGATTAAGCAAGTTGGATCACTTTCGATTGTTAATACTAATAATATGGCGTTATTTCTTTAATTGCTGTCTGTCGTGCTTTCAATTTGTGTGCACACTCGTGCTTTTCTGTGTCTCATCACATAGTGTCATCGCTATACAATACATCCCGTTCGCAGCATAGAACCAGCGTCTCTGCACGAGACGTCAGGTGGGCGCTGAAAGCATCTCAGGTAAAAGATCCGTCGGATTTGCCGGGTTTCGGTTTTTCTCAATAGTCCTTGGACAACCACTCGCAGGACAGAGAAATCTTCACAAATAATAAACACCATCTGTTCGAGTAAGGGCACGTAGCATTCTAGAGTTTCACGAACTTTCGCTTCCCGCCTGTGAAAGTTTCGGAGATTTCGATGAGACGTGAGTGCGCGTCGAATTTTCAAGAGTTGCACTGCGCGCTCGTGGATAGAGATAACTTGTAACCCCGAAATTACAACATGAGAACACGACGTTTATCCTCAAACCGCACGCGTGTTCCCGGTCGGAACGATCTCGTGGCGAAGTTCCTTAAACCCACACGCGAGGAATCAGCGATCCGTTCAATCAAGGTGTTGCTACGTCCGCTTCTCGAACGATACACGAAATAGCATATGCTCTCTGTTTCGCAAGAAGTACTGTGAAATTTTTGCACGGCTGAAACGAGCTTCTTGGATATTCCCCATGGTAGCAACGCACAAAGTGGACATTGGACATTTGATGCTTTCGCAACAGGAGATCGCACGTAGTATTACAGCTGATAACACAAATCTGTCGTTCGTTTGAAACGATTGGATCGAAGCTTGTCCAGCTTTTGGTCCGTCTATCCGTCGACACGCAAAATTGCTGTATTGTGTTTAATCCAGGCGATGAAACGCACGACTCACCGAGTGATGTGCTCTTCCAGAAAAACCTTAATCCTCTCGCAACATAGAATGCGCACTAGCACGAACATATTTCTTTGGCAGGAGTTTTATTGAACAATTTTTAAATTGATATTCCGGCAATAACGCGCAAAATTGCTGTAGGATTCGATTGACGCACTAAAATGGTAAAATTCCTCGGATGACATGCGTTTCCTGAATCACGATGGTATTACTCTCGATGCACAATCGGTACAATGTTTGATTTTTATATAACAAAGGGTAGAAATACAATATACACTTTGAAATGTGTCTTACGTTGGAACGGTTCCAGGCCAGTTTAAATCGTAGCGGTTAATCGACGTACAGAGATCCTCTTTGTAACACACAATCAATACCACATTTAATCTTCTCGTAGAAAGCAATAAAACGAGTGCGGTGCTAGTTTGAAAAGGGCCGTATTGGATCGGCTCCAGGTCGATCCAGATCGGTATCGATCCTAACGTCGACGTTTCGACCTGGCGGCGTTTGATCGAGGCACTAAAACGGCGAGATTCCGCGAGTGACACGCGTTTTGGAGCGACGGCGGCGCGAGAGACCACGAGCAGGTATTTCGGAGCGCAATTCGAAGAAGGTCTCCGGATAACTCCACAGCGAGCTGTCGGAATGTGTCGTAGGAGCTGGGCTGGCTGGTTCTCTGGTCACGGCGTGCCTGAGCGGGGCCGGAGAAACCGAGCTGGAGCTCCGCGCGATTCTGAGGCCCGACTACTCACTCGGCATGAAACTGCTCTCTTCCCTCTCTTCGCCGATGCTCGGTCCGCCGCATGCTGCCTTGATGTGCATGTGTGCGCACATGTATGTACATGAGTGTACATGTATGTACACATATACGCGCCGCTCCGCCTGCACCACGCGCGTACGTCCGCTCGTTCGTCCGCTATACCTCGGCTCGGATATAAAGTAGGTATACTCCGCGTACCGGTCGTTAGTTGTCGGCCACTTGGCGACCGTACCGAGCTCCGTAAGGTGGGGGCGTGTACCGGCACCTTCTTATCGGCTACGTATGTAGTCGAGGAACTTCGCCGTTCGAGCTCACTTGCCGACTATGGGATGCCTCGCATACCTATGGGTGCCATGGGTGACGGTGCTCTACGTGGGTACTACGTAC
Source organism: Aphaenogaster ashmeadi (assembly GCA_003063805.1). Taxonomy (NCBI): domain Eukaryota; kingdom Metazoa; phylum Arthropoda; class Insecta; order Hymenoptera; family Formicidae; genus Aphaenogaster; species Aphaenogaster ashmeadi. The sequence continues at coordinate 751,741 of NJRQ01000048.1, read as the reverse complement.
GTGGCCCCCGGTAATTTATGAGCTCGCGCGGGGCAACGTCTCCGGCGAAGTTCCTCGCCACGCTGTTTCTGGTTGCGTAAGAAGCGCGGGAAGTAGCGAGCGATAAACTGATACACGCCTTATTATGTTCTGGCTAGTAGCCCCATTACGTATTCAATATAATGCGGTTTATGTTGGAAATGGTATACATGTGAATTTTAATGAAACATGGTACACAAACTGATGTATCGATTTTAATAAAAGATTTGCAATTAATATAAGCTGCAAAATATACGAAGCTGTAAGTAGTGGAAATAATAACTTGTACGGGATAAAGTCGCACATAAATTATAGCGACATAACAAAAGATTTGCCAGAAACAAACGGGTGTGTGTGATATGGGAACGGACGAGAACGAAACACGACGATGTTGAACATTGAAGGATGAGGACGACAATTCTTTCGTGACTCCATTACGTTTTAGCACGAAACTTCAGACACTCGCATATTGGCGTATGCATCCGAACGATAGAAGACAGAAATATGTAGTGTCGTGAGGATTTATAGGTCTGCTTAACGTCTTCCGGAAATCTTGAAACACTTTTGAACCACTTGTCACAGTGGAAAAGTTTCGAGCGTGATAAAACGAAACCTTAAATAAAAACCTTTCGTTTCAATTTCACTTTACGTTTATCGCGACATATCAAAGGCTTCGGATGTTTCCTCTTAGAGTTTGTATTGCACTGCGCAAGTACGATTATTTTGCAATACGCGCAATTTAGCAAAGTTACAGAAAGCTAGATATACATCATGCCGTAGCATAAAGTTAAGTATCGTCAAGTTTCTTGCAATCGTAAATTATATTGGCGAACAGATGGCTTAAATTATTGTTAGAGCGCTTATAACTGTAATTTTGATGGACAAGCGGTACATATAATCATATAGCAGAGGAGAACAAATCGACATTTTCCATGGTTAAGCATTAACTACTTTATTGCAACTCTTATCGAAGTGTCAGAAATCCGATTACTCGAGAAATTTGCAGTTATCTCTTTACATATTTTTATTTGATCTATATTTACGATAGTGATATCTGTAGAGCGTATGACACGTATTTGAGTAAATAATATAATGTTACAAGGAACTGATTTATGAATCAACTTTCGCATCATACGTTATTAACCAGTTCACTGGTAATGACGCATATATACACCTAAAATTTTCGTGCCAAAACTGGTAATGACGCATATATGCGCACATTGAATAACTCCGATAAATTTCGATGGATCTGGATAAAACTTGGTATCCTAGAGTTTTTTGGGTCGCTGAATCGGAATCTGAGTTCACTACAAATTCGTCATCGTTCAGTTAATATGGCTCTCGAAAATGCTCTCTTTGAACGGTTTTCGAGACGGTGAGCCGAAGTACAGCTTGAAAGCGAAAAAAATACCCCGCTTGAATTTTGAAATTTCGACTCTGAATTCGTCATCAGTGACCGAAAAAACATGCACATACCGATATTGATACGTATCCACAATGGAATATCAAAGTAGCCACTTGAAGCCGCCATATTAGATCCGTCATTATGAATTTTGAAATTTCGATCCTGGATTCGTCATCAGCGACCCAAAAAACCCTTAATAGATAAGCTTCCATGTAAAAAATGAAATTATTTGCTCTCACCGGTTTTGGCACAAAACGTTGATTTCGGGTCCACCAGTGAAGTGGTTAATACATTTAATTCATACCAGGAGAAGTTTTTATAATAATAAATTTCTTAACTGTTTAAAAAGTAATAAAATTACGCATTTTAATTAACATTTCTGAATACACTAAAATAATTTCCTTTTTTATTATAGTAACAAATATTTACGAACTTCTATTGATAAATGTCGAGATACACTCAAGTACTTATGGAGGTGAATTCGAGGCAGCGATATGAGCCAGCGATTAGAGCAATTGAGGTAGAACATATTGTCACTAGTTAGACACTTTGATAAGTCTTCCGCGACTCGTGTCTATATCTGTTAATTTAGGAGGGCGATAGATTGCAGAGGCGATTGTAGTCAGTGATTGCGATATTACGTCAATGATTACAAATTCGAAATGCACTTCAGTACTTGAGCATATATCATTAAACGTATACTACATATTCTAGTGATCATAACGCTGAAACATTGCCTCTTGCAATTATATGTTTTGATTCGATTCTGAATTATTATAAATTAATATGCGATCAGGCAAGCGTGATTATTAAAATGCAGCTTGCGAACCGATAGATATGTGATAAACATTCAAGCGCCGCAACTTCAGAAGTTTGTCATTTTTTAATTAATACGACAAGATGCACCGAATGTATCAGCGCACCAAACTACCGAGGAAAACCGACATTAAGGCGCATACACGTCGCGATTCTAGGACAAACGGTCACAAGATTGTTCCACATCAGGCTCTGTACATTGTGCAGAAATGTTTATTCTGCTGGAGATCGAGACAGATGTGCAGGAATAGTGCACAGAATGACTGAAAATAACGCAGATGAGCAAAGTGCATTTCGTGATTGTGCGAGAGTCCAATCGATCTTGTCGCTTCTATTTTATTCGTACTACCTATGCGATGATCATTTTTCACATGAATAATTTTACCCTTAAGAGATTACATACCTTTGTCGGACGCAAAAATAGGTTATTTTCGGGAATTTTTTTTCTCAGTAAATAACATAGTAATCAATGCAGGGTTTTTTATTTTATACAGGGTGTTTCCTATGTAAGTAGACAAACTTGAAGGGGATATTTCTTGGCTTATTTTAAGAAGAAAAGGTC
>NJRQ01000048.1:732634-742919 GCA_003063805.1 Aphaenogaster ashmeadi | reverse complement strand
ACACACACACGGACATTTTGTTAAAATGTGTTTTTTCGACGTTTTAAAACAATCTAAAAGTTTTAATAAAGAAAACTGGAAAAAAATTTTTTTACGAAAACAAAGCTTCCTCTATGAGGAAGCAAAATATTAAATTTTATAAAAAATTGTAATTTTTATGGGAAGTTGCGTGCATCAGTGATACGCATGGTTCCAATGTCTGCATGACTTTGCACTGTAGGTTAGTTGGAAAAATAAAAATGTTTTCTTGTAAAGAAATATTATAGTTACAAACTGTCGGGGGAAATTTTTTAATTTATAAAAATTCACGAAATTAAGTAACTCGAAAAAAAGTTACAATTTTGCTTCAAAATTTGTTTACTTTTTTGTTATAAAAAAAACAAAATGCAAAATCGGAAAAGGCCCCCGACAGTTCGTAGAGAATGTTATGAAGAATATTTTCGTTAAAATTTCATCCAAAAATATTAAAAACTCGCTGAGTTATCGTACAGACACTGGAACCATGCACTGGTGCACGTAACTTTCCATAAAAATTGCAATTTCTTTTATAAAACTTAATAATTTTTTATATACATACACTCAAATATATACCGAATAAAAAAACCCTGCATTGATTACTATGTTATTTACTGATTGTGAGAGAAAAATTTTCGAAAATAGCCTATTTGTTGCGCGCGACAAAGGTATGTAACCCTTTAATTTTATAGCGAAAACTTATGACTTATAAAAGAGTGACAGTGTTTTTCGATTAAAATAATTAACATAATTGTGCAAAGTGTTCTTGATCCTATGGAAATTTTAATATAAAAGAGTTGTCCATCTCAAATTACCGTCTGTATGATATATATCACGAAGGCAATGATAGCTTATAATTATAATTTTTTTATCTTCTAACATTAGTTTTGACTGCGTAAGCTTTAACTGCTTTATCTCTGGTAGTCATTTATCTCGATCCGTCGTTTCTTCGAGGTCGCACAAGACCAGACGCGCTCGTCGCGAGATAAATGATTCAAACGACGCAACGTAATTCCGCCAGGCTCCGCCAAGACGCCGTTGACTATTTCTTTTTTCCTTTTGGAATCGCACTTCGTGCGTCGGGATGCGTTAGCAGCCAGGAAAAGGGCCTTATTTTATTTATACGCGCAGCTGGATCGGTACAAAGAGGAAAAAGAACACAGCGCGGTACACCGCATGCGGAAGGGAGAACGAGAGAAAGACTGAGAAAGGGTGAGACGAGACGGCCTGGAATGGATGGAATGGCATGTTAGGCGAAATGTACGTGCGCGAATGTCCCGCACACACTCGTGGGTGTTGACATCCAATTATTATACTTCCTCCTCGCGCACGAGGCTTCTTGATCCCCGTGATGCAGACTCGGCGTCGCGTCGCCCGCCGTTAATTCTACCGCGATGCAATGGAATATTTTTTGACTTTATGTTTGCTTTCGTTCTCGCTCTGTTAAATCCTTAGCACGCGCAACGTTACTTTCGATTGCTTTTCCGCGACGTGTTCTTTTTCTTTCCACGGCATCGCGCCGTTATACTTTCCTCGGGACACATTCATGGAGCGAACACTCGAAAAGCTAGCGTCTACCTTTTCTGCAAAGAGGTTTCCACACTTTCCTAGTATTGTTCTCAAATTATCTGGGTTCGTAGAAATCCCGCTTAAAATATTCTAATGTAATCGCTTTCCATTCGTGGTGAGTGTCCAATTAAATTAATTGTCTGAGGTACAAATCTTCTCCCAAGAAAGAATCATAAATACGTTCTGTATGTTTTTTCTTATTTACAACTTTTTTGATATTACGTATATATTATCATGGAGTAAACGGACATTGAAATACCTTAACACAACCAGTTGAAATTGCTCCGAATGACCCAATAATTGTTTATCTCCTCTCTCAGGAGAATGGAAACTTGTTGGTGGAAAAACGCGCGCATATATATATATATATATATATATATATATATATATATATATACACACACAACATAGATATATACAATGGTATATATAACGGGTAGAGTAGTATTTGCGAAATGGTTTGTAGTTCCGAGCTCGTCGAGTTTGAGAATGGATGCACTTCGTGTCCACTCGTGTTTCTTTTTTGTCTCGATAACCACTTTGCACTAATTCGGTCAGAACTCTCGATATGATCGAGCACCTTCTCGATGTGGCCGATACTTTCCGATTATCGAATTGTTCTCTGAGCCAATATCACTATGTTCTCTCTCTCTCTCTCTCTCTCTCTCTCTCTCTCTCTCTCTCTCTCTCTCTCTCTCGACAATAATCACTTTATATCAACAGTGTTCAACATTCAAATTAATTATTAGATTTTTAAGTAAGATTTTTCTAACTGACCTTGGTTTTGGTGAAACTTAAGCCTGGATAATTTTGACCGCAAAATGTCATGCCACACTGGAGCATTTTGTATTTGTGCGCCCCACTTGGCGTAAAATTACGGAACTTGGCAGCGACTTATTCCTTTAGGAGTTACAAACTCCTTTCGCTAAGTCGCTCGGAGTGTCCGATGCAATCGAGCATCCCCTCGACGCGGTATTTATTCTTACGTTTTTTTTTACTTCTTCCCGCGCTGTGTAACTTTTAATTTGTTCTTCGATTATAACGGAAAGTCATTTTTGTTGAATAAATTCGTAGTATTTGGTCGAAGCTTACAATTTGCACAATTTGCTTAAAAAAACTTCAGAAATAGTATTCGAAATGTTCTCTAAGAAATCTTTTCTGTCTAGTCATACAGAATCTATTTTATATGCGTCTCTCTAATGCGCCTGTCTTGTGTCCGGCGTAAAGATACAAGTGAACGTCTTTTATAAATCGTGAGAGGCGAAGTGCAGTCGTTAGTACGACGGCACGTTAACAAAAATAAATTCTGACAATAAGTTTCTCTCTCTTAACATCTATCAAAATTTTAAATATTTTTAAATCTTATTAAAGGCAAAAATTGCTTTTTATGTTTTACGAATTGAATGTTAGAATTTTATAAAAAAAAAAACGATTGGTTGAAATTGCATGATTTTTGAGACAATGCTACTATTCGCTTGTGTGAGAATTTAGTTTACTTTTAATTCAGTCGAATTAGATACGTAAAAAATACCGAGATTTTTGCAGTGCGCGATGCATTAAAAGTAATGTCTCGAAAGGGTTTTCTCAGCTGTTATGCATCGTCAAGCCTGACTCTCTAATTTGGTTAAAGTGTTTGTTACAATTGAGCATTCCCGCGACTCGACATTTATTTTATACAACGTCGCCCTAATACGTCTTTTTTGCTCTCTTTCTTTTTTTTCTTTCTTTCTCGACATACACAGACAAATAATAACAAGGCGCGCCCTAGGGTAAAATATATCAGAGAATGCACTCAGCACAGCTATCAGAAGTACGTCCCGCTATTGTTTCGGCGAAAATTCGCAGTTGTGCTCGGTCCTACGAGATCGATATTTTCTTACAATTAGACATCGTGTCGCCGGTCTGAAATTTTATTAACATAGGCTTTTGACCTTTCAACGAACTTCAATACTTCTCATATTTTTATCATAACTCTTGCGAATATGAATGTATTTTTAATTTTCGGTAGAAATATATTTTTTATATTGTTAAACGTAACAAACTTGGCAAAGCAAATATTTTTGACGATCCGTAAGATTTTATTTCGAAATATAAATATAAATAAAATGAATTCAGTATGGAAATATCGTCGATGCAAGCGGGAAATGGGAGAGAGAATTTCTCTCTAAAACTAAGCCGGCATTCAATAAAGGTCATATTTGAATCGGTCGTGTCTATAATTTTGTTATTGCTAGAAATGATTTAATCTCGAGTGTGGCATAAGATCTTTCTTCGATTCATTGCTTGTAGATGAAGGGTTTCCACTTAGAATCGTTGAATTCTAAGTGGAAATCCCTCAACAACGATTTAAATTGTTTTCCAAAGTTGGCCTCGCGCGTCATCGTATTTTTATGATAAAGTTTTCATAGTATAACGATTATTTTATCGTGAATACGATTTAAATTATTATTTATAGAATAATCTAAAATTGTATTTCACGATTATAGGAATTTTTTAAAAATGATGTTTAACAATAGTGTAATTTACTGAAAATAATCTGCATAGCTTTGAGAGAATACAAGATACATATATTTATTCAAAAATTGTATTTATTAAAAAATTATAAATACTTTTTGAACTATTAAGAAAATTAAAAACAGTTCATAAAATATGTAGAATAATAAAATCGTAGTAGAAGCTAATGAAACGCTACATATTTTTCTTATCACATACATAATTTAGCTAATGATAGTTATTTATCAAAGTATTTTTAATATCACTTTTAATATCATATGAATTATTTTAACCAGAAACTTTAATTTTCTAAATCGCCAGTAAATAATTAAAATACATATGTTAATTATTTACTGGCGATTTAGAAAATTAAAGTTTCTGGTTATTATACACTTCGACCGAAAAATGGTGTCACACGAAACGAATACGTTCTTCTTAACATCATCGGTTATTGTGATAAATATCACATGCCTCGGTGGTCGAACTGGCTACGACGCCCGCACGGAGTATAAGGAGGTCCAGTTTCAATTCCTGGCTGAGGTAATATTTTTCGCAACAAATTCTTTAACAGTTTTCGTGATGGGAGGGGGTTGGGGGGAAGGGGGAGAATCTTATAGATGCTTTAACATTATTAATATTAAATTTGTTACTCGTAGAGGACCACAATCCGTGTGATTGATACGTAGTGATAAATAGAATACCATCTCTTGTCAGTTGGGTCGTCTTACAATTTATTACATATGTGAATTATTTTAATTAATTTTATTATAACATGTGACATATAAAAAATATTTAATATAAAATGAATGTTAACACGTCGTTTATATATATAATACATTAAAGAATTAATAAACTGTAGTTTTAGGATGTTAAAATATAATAATATTCATAACGATAGGAAATAGATTTGCAAAAATCTGTTTAAACGCATTTCGGCACAAGTGCGAAGGACAAGAGGTAAGGTCCGAGCAGAGGACGCTGTCAATGACTTTGGCGTGCCGGAGAAAAGTAAATATAGCACAGCTACCAAACCAGTTCTCTTAAAATAACTTGCGGTCCTAAGGAGCGCATTCTCCATCGTATCGATGGCTTTTTGGTATCGGAGAATGCACGCGATTGACCGCGGAACGGTAAGCGTGCAGCTGCACTTCAACGATATGTGACATATTTCCGTTCTCTCTAATACCGTGCTACTGTGAGTTTTCACATTTCTAAAAATTTGACTCACCAACGACAATAAATTAAAGCAATTTTAACTTGAAACTCGAAACTCACTAGGTTACGAAATATTAAAGATTAGAATGATTATGAGAACATTGCGTACACGATCAGTTTCTTATTAAAGAAATTTTGATTTTGTAATATCTATTGAACAATGTTTGCAAAATCTATTGTTTTTAATTCATTTTTTTAAATCTTGAGAACTGCTGTTATTAATTACTCTTAAATGTCTTATACGCTAGCCATAATCTCGATAATTATTATTGTCTACTAATAATTCTATCTGCCCTGAGGTTAAACTATTTAGCCTGAGACGTTTAAGCTGCTAGAATAATAGAAACACTGGTTCTACGGTGTGCATATTCATAGCGTATTATAGTTCGACCGTAAATTGGAGCGAATAATAGATGTGTTACAGCGGCACGTGTGTAGCTATCCGATACGGAATTATTCAACGCTTGTTAAACAGAGGCCAACATGATCGCTCGTGTGGTTGTAGGACGACCACATGGAATTCTGACACGTTTAACAAAGTGTCGGAAATTTCGTTTAACACTATTTAATGCGTATCGATTTTAAAAGATGAATTTACAACGCATTATATACATATGATACATACACGCGCAAACTAATTGAATTATTGAACAATCGATTATTATTAACCAATAGCACTCATATTTATATGCAGATTAGGTCATTCATTACATCATAAAACTTACATTAATAATCATTAGAGTTGGCTTAAATATATAATTGGATTTATTTCACAGTTAAATATGCTGTTTTATATGGAAATTTTGTATGGAATTATATTCTTATAAACGATTGGAAAAATTTGGACTTATATTCATGTAATCTGTATTCCCATCTCGCCTTTCTTTTAATATTTCTTAATTTAAGTCGGAAATTTGGGGAAAGTCATTAAACTTAAATTAAGGTTTCAGTCTTGGGGGTTCTCTTATAATTATAATTATATTACCTCTTTCGTTTTTTAATTGCGACAATTTCACGCCTCAAGTTAAAATGCAAAGGTTGAACCGTTTCTTGCCAACTTCGATGTAGAAACTAACAGATTCTCGGCGTTATCTCCGTAGACTAGAGATTATTCATTCTCGTCATCGTGGTGGTTTTTGATTCGTGTCGACTCAAAACGTCCGGAAGCTGAATCCGTCCGAAGACAAATGGTACCGAGTAAGTCTCGCGATACATATTCATCCCAAGCGATGCTGCTCGACTCGGCGACGCCGCTGTTCGCCTCAACTTTTATTCGCTCTCCATACTTTATTACGCGGAGAACTTATCTCGGGGATGCATATTTCGCAGCTAGTAAAGTGGTTCGGAAGTGGTCGCCGGCCTTTCGTCTTTTAAACAGCTGCCATTAATTTTAATTTTACTTTCGTAGTCGGAAATTATTTTAGAAAATTTTTTTATTCGCGAAATGTAAGTTCTCTACATTGGTAGAATACACATTAATATTGTATACCGAAAAAAGCAACAATTAAACCGAAAACTGCAAGAATTAAAAATAATTTGATTTTGTGATCAAATTTATTGTTAGAGACGTCGTTAACAAGTATTTGACTTTATGTACAAATGAGTACGTTATTTATTTCGGTGTACCATAATGATATACTATATGTATTTAATAGTGAATTGTAGGTATTTTTAAAATCGAAATAATTTATTTTTGTGATATTTTGTAACATAACTAAATATCACGTGATTCATCTTTATACAAACTTTTACTTAACGAATATTAGAAATTGTGTATTTATTAAAATGAATGAAAATAAGGTTGTTCGCGAACCGAGTTATTTGCACATTTATAGCTCAGGGCGCACGATGACAGCTATGACTATCAGCACCAAGGCAAGTAATCGACCTTGCTGACGTGTTATGTATAGGGTACGAGTCATTGGGTGTGTTCTCGATACGTTGAAGGATCTTGATGCAAGAGAGAATCAATTTACCGCGACTATCTATCGCGCTTCGCCACGTAATAATGCACGTAAACGTGAATCGCCATATCGATTAGGTTACTTCGAAATCCTATCCAATATTAATCGCATCTAGATAATTAAGGAGTAAATTACGGTATAAAGTCAAAATACGATAATAGACATAATAATCTTGTTACATATTTGTTTTTACGCGGATAAAATTATTTATTTAAATTTTTGCATATTTTAAATATGTGTATATTTAACTAAATTATTTATATATAAACACGAGCTATTTTCGGTCGGGTTGGATTTTTTTGCCTTAATAATATTTTTATTGCGTGAATTTATATACATTTTATAGAGTTCAGTCAACTACGTGTCGATTACTTTTCGGACTTCAAACGCAGTCCAAAAGGCGCGTAATTGGCTGAGCTATGAAATGTACATATATAAATTTACGCGATAAAAATATTAAATATACTTAAAATAAAAATACAATAAAAATAAAAATATTATTAAAGCAAAAAGATCCAACCCGATCGAAAATAGTCCATGTTTATATATATTGTATTGTTCACATATTCGGCCTATATTTACTTATTAATTGTAAATTATTTATGTTTGTTTAAAATAATATTGTACGTCTGTTCGGAACGTTGTGTATATGAGTTCGGTAGTAGATGGAACGATAAAAAATATTGAGGCTGTCAGTATACCGAAGTGTACTGAAGTGTCTGAGAAAGTACATAAAACGTCAGAAGGTATAGAACTTCTTTCCCTCGAAATGCTCGAAACGCGAATAAACAGGATGACAAAAAAAGAGAAGATAAATAAGGCCTCGCTGTGTGACGCGCGTATTTGCAACGCGCTATAATTATTTAACTGAATGAATCTTCTCTCCATCCATTGGACAGTGTGCGCCAGTCCTCCCTGCTGCGAAATACTCTTCCTCGTGATAAATTCTCAACGTAATTGAGCGCTGAGGGAGAACGAAAAAGTTTGGACGGATGTCAGTATTTTCCTACGGTCTCGCTGTTGAAAATGTTATAAACGAGAAAAGCATTCAACGCTTCAGTTGTCTTCCGTATTTTAATAGTTTATTTAAATCGGCGTAAATAATTATTTTTTTGTACAACATTGTTAGTCTATGCAATCATATTATTTTTTATTGGAATACTTCATATTCATTGATGCCTGAATGGTTTCTAGCATTTTTGCGTACTTTAAAGCACATGATTGAAAAGCTATAAGTGTATTTTATGATACATGTATTACATCGGAATATGAATATCGGAAAATATTCCTTCTAGTAGTAAATTCTCTAAGTTATCAAGTAGAGATAAAGTAAACGTACGTCAACGAAGAGAGAAACGGAATTTTCCGACCTAGTATATGTATTTTATTTTTATACACATGTGCCCTTAAGAGTCTCTAAGAATATTTGTTTAACATTATCACCAAATCCGGTTGACTTACAATTCTTACGTTATATCGTTCTGTAGTCCATCATTTTTTATTTTGCGATGTTATTCTGCACCAAGAAAAAATATTTAATCAGCGTTTATAGTTAGGGCCAAGATTGCCTTCAGGTTTATGTCAGGAGACGTCTATTTAATTTTACAACGGGTAGTACATTCTTAGCGTAATTGAAAAGCTGAGGGTAAACGAAAATTTCATACTAATCCATGAGAGAAAAAAGATCGTTCTACTTAAAGATTCAGAAACGAAATAACAGCTTGGTGCCTTGTGTTTGATATCGTTTGATAAACGCAATAAGAGCAAGGATTATAAATCCTTTATTTTAGATCTTTGATTTTTAGATACATTGGCGGAGCAAATATCGGAGATTCATTAAATCAGATATTAAATTAAATGTGATAATATATCGATGACAGACAGAACTCAATGTTATGTATATTTGACCATGTTTTCTACGCGCGAAATATTTTATTGCTATATTGCAATTAGTTTAGACGAGAAACGCGCACTTATGGCCGATAGAATAGCAATTATGGCGATTCTGCTATGGCCACGAGTATAAAGTGGCACATAGTGACCCATCCAATTGTCCAAACCGACGATCCAGAAACAGATGCGTCCCGATGCCAGCTGGATAGACACAATGTACGGATACATGGATGGTTGCTCAGGAATGATGTAATTGCACCGGCAAATGAAAGTTACGCGACTTAGCTCGTGCGCGGTGCATCGCTTTCACACCGAGAAACGTACTTTTCGCATTGCTTTTATACTATTTCGAAATCATCATTGAATTCTACTGTGTCAGGGAATCAGGAGAGTGTACGAGAGAAGGACATATTGTGACATGTATCATTGACAGACATTTCAAGAACTGGAGTCAGAAGTTATCGAATTCTGCATATAAATCGTGAAACAGTTTTGCGCAAAACGATACAGACGGAATTTTTGCAATTTAATGGAGAACTCGAATACACTCGAATTCCTATACGCATCGGGAATGAGAAACATGACATTTCGAATTTAAATTTTTGATACGTCACGCTATACGCTGCGTGTGCATAAAGTTTTGTCGTAAATTGCGACGTGTTTTACGGTAGAAAAGATTGTGTGTGCAAATTAAGTTTAGATATTAATACCAAGTTGGTATTTCACCGTTGATCCTAATCTTAGGTAAGCGCATGCTAATAGAAAGTTCTAATTTACTTTCGACGTCTGAAATTTTATCTCGTTTAACCCGAAAAGCTGTGAGCAGATGTATCGTATATTGTTTGATCAATGAAGGGGCATTGTACGTTTAATTCACGTAGCGAAACTGGACGCTTCTCGATCGATAACATTTGTTTTGGCGTTTCTGTAGCGTAGCAACGTAGAAACACAGTCGATATTGAAGTCATTGGACTTGGAATATTCCTAAGATATAAAGTATACATCTGTTATATGCTGGCAGTTATACATATATGATACTAACAAGTTTAAATTTGTTATGTGTATACGCTCCACTTTCCATCTTACAAGTAACACTACCCAAATGTAAATCGCCGATTTTGATAATTTTTGAATAT
>NJRQ01000048.1:667596-728425 GCA_003063805.1 Aphaenogaster ashmeadi | reverse complement strand
AATTGGGCATTATTAGGCATTGGTGTACACAATTTTGGTCAGCGGTTCACCCCTAAAAGTACACAATTTTTGGGCATTACTAGTAAATATTTTATGTAATGCCCACTAATGTGCTCTAGTAATGCCCACTAATGCCCCAAATCTGTACACCGCAATGACCTCAACGGTTTACCCCTCGCGTATCTGGTGGCGCTCGAATAAATTCGCCCACCTATGCGCCTACAATCTACATACGTAATCTCTTAAACGATCGCCGATTTCGCGCGGTAGCCGAGTGTCGTCGACATCGCGCGAATTTGTGCTTTCGATCTCCGTCGTTGTCGTCGTTGTCGTTCGCGACGATGATGGATGCGTGATTCGCTCGCTTACCTCGCACTGAAACGCTGACGACGCGCCTCTCGCCGCGGTGATTTATCGCGAGACTGCCAGGAAGCGACGACGTTAAAAATGCACGCGAGCTCCCCTTTCGCCGTCGTGCAACGCGCGAATATACGCGCGAGACGCCGTAATTCCGTATTTCTGCATTCGTGAAGCGCCGAACGTCGCCGTCGCAACCGCGCCATTAGTAATTTACGTTTTAGCGTAAGCCTACGGTGCGGTGGTTCGGGTCCTCGCACAAGGGTCCCTTTTTATCGCCCCTCGGCTCCTGTGACACTAGCCAGGTCAGCGCGGCGACACGCCAGACGCTCCGTAGGAATCCGTCTCACCGTGCGTCTCGACGACTTTGCGAGTGCATCGAAAGAACGAGGCGTGAGACGAAAGAGGGATCGGAGAGACAAGGCTTGCACTGTGTACGCTCGGCTTCCAATTGGCCCGCTAATGGCATGTGAAACGTACGTCTTCGCGGTAATGCAGCAGACGGTGCGCGGTTCTCGATGCTGTTGACCTTTGCCTTTGCGGTACATTCTTCGGTTTTTACGGATTTGTCGATGAAACCTTTACGTGAAGTAATTATCGACCGTATAAAAATTATCAAGATCCCGTAAGATTTCTGTTTTACTAGAACTTTACTGACGTGATGTATTAAGGGGTTACACCACACTGAAAAAAATCCATGTATTTTTACATGGAAATTACTTGTTTAAAATCGGAAAATTACCTAATTATCACTGTAATTTTTTTCTAGATTTTTTAAAGTGAAAATACATATTTATGGTAAAATATAGGTGAAATTACTATTTTTATGCAAAAATCACTTGTAATTTCATGTGAAATCACTTGTAATCACTTGCAATTTTCCGAGGGGTAAATCACTGAGAGTATTGCGGTGTACAGATTTGGGGCATTATAGTGGGCATTATTAGGGCACATTAATGGGCATTAGATAAAAAATTCACTAGTAATGCCCAAAAATTGTGTACTTTTAGTGTATTTTTGTGTACTTAGTAATGCCCAATTTAGGCATTACTCGGCATTGGTGTACACAATTTTGGTCAGCGGCATTGGTGTCACAATTTTACCCCTCGCAATTTTCCATGTGGGTAACAATATTGCATGATTATGCTGGGTCGGAAAAAAACCCACCATAATCATGTAATTTCACACAAATATTTTTTTCAGTGCACTTTGAAAATTTCAAATAATCGAAAAAATTTTTTTTCGTTTAAATGATAGTTTATAGTCTTAAAAATTAAGTCCTTTTTGTCGGAATGTAAAAATCGAAGTATTTACGACTGTAAAGCCGATTAAAGGGAAGCGCCACAGGTAGGCTACGTAAAACTTTGAATGCGTTTTTCTCGAAATGACATTTTTAAAATTGGCGTGTAGCATAACTTCTACAATTTTTATCCGATTCACTAAAAATTTTGAGAGCATCTTCTTATCTAAATTATCTAAAGAAATGTACAGGGGTTTTGCGGTTTTGTTTATATTAAAAATTGTCTTTGCTACGGATATTTTTATATTAAATTTTCAGGTAAAAATTGACACTTTTTTTCAAATGTTCACCATTTTCACAAAAAATCCTTACTTATTTTTTTAGTAAATACTGTGTAGAAAATAAATATTTTTGGTTTTTTGTTCTACGTTCAACTGCTTTGCAGTTATCCTGCACGTCGATTTGGCATTCCTGAAAAACAAACCTACATGGATTGGCCTCAGCGACGCCATCTTGTTTCGAAAAAAAAATAAAAAATATTTTTCGTGTACTTAACTATATGTAGAATCAATGCCCTTTTATAGATTTTTTATTTACTTTACCATTGTCTCAAAAAAATCTCAAAAATAGCTGTTTTTTTAAGGCTTCAAAGTAGTGTAACCCCTTAAGAAATTCTACTGCAAGGAAAATTTTTTTTTAATCAATATTTCTATGTAATTCTGAGATATCTTTTATAATGCGCGCGTATATGTGCGAGTACACGGAGAAAATTTTATATTGAAAATTACTATGTATGGCAGTAACCGTGGACTATTGCTGGAATTATAAAAATTTTTACTATGTAAAACAATGAAAAACATAGTAAAAATTTTTAGAATTTCAGCAATACTCCACGGCTACTGCCATACATAGTAATTTTTAATATAATATTTTCTCCGTGTATGTATATGTAATTATTTATCATGTTTTAATATATCTTTAATACGTAATTGTTTGCATAGAATCACAGAAAAAGGAAAGAAGAGTCACAACTTTTTGAAACAATTATTTTAATTATCAGATAACTTTGCTTGCATTGTTGCGTTATAGTGTGATCTTCAGATTTAATTGCTGCGTTATCTATTTTTGCAACAATTCATGAGGTTAGTTGTTTTCAAAGCGGATCTCGGACGCTTTTTTTATGTACCATTACGGACGTAATGATAACTCATCGGCATAATGCCCGCGAAAGTTCGAGTATAGAGTCGAATCCCGTTGCTGTCTCGATGGGACTGTGCATTACTTTTCACGAGATAAAAACAAGCATATATCCAAAGTTTTGCTATTCTCAACTGCGTTTTATTGTGACGGAAGAAAACATTACCGTCGGTACAAACCGCTGAAACAACGGGCGTTTGTTATTTAAAATACGCCCATCGTTGGTTACGAGTGGACGAATAAATGGAGGTAGTCTCTGTTGCCTCACTGTAAATCCAATTCAAGAATCCGTGGCTTCATTATTAATCTCTCTCAAATTATTCCGCGACGTATAATAAAGTCTTTTGATCATATCGGCATAACGAATGGATCAACCAAAGGATATACGAGAAACACTCCTCGAACTTTTATCAACTTTGATATTACTCTGTTTCTGAAACGAAAACTTTTTGTATGGTTATATTTACAGCGGTAAAGTAATTGAAGTATTAAGAAAAACTCATAAAATGGATTATACTTAATATTGTATTACTTTTTTTATGCGCAGTGAAAACGAACAATCTCGACAGTTTACTCAGCGAGAAATATTATTAACCGTGGTATGTGCGTATTTGCTGATGAGTAACATAATGCGTGTCAGCGAAAAATAGTTACCACTCTGTTGTAGCGTTTTTAATTATCCCGTGTAGTTTTCATGACGTGTATTCGAGATTTATTTTGTTCTCTTTATTTGCACAATTTATTGTCATTTTTTTATTTGCAATAAAACAATATTTTCACCATTTTATTAATAGTTTAATAAAATTATGCATTTTATGATCTCTGTAGCATAAACACAGAAACGGAGAAGAGGAATTTTTATTATTAAAAGCATGTCGTATAAGAGCTTTTTTTCTTTTTTACGATTAGGATTACTCAGAGACAACACATACATGCGAATGCAAGTTGTTGTGTATAAGAACACTTTTTATGTGAGCTTTCTGACTCGCTAGGGTTACCTCGAAGTTTCTCGGCTAATGACAAAATAAATTTGTTGCGAGAAACCAAGTATGCGAGGTAATCGCATAAATGCACGATGTTGAAAAGTTATACGAGGCTCAATCTCTCTTCGAAAGAGTTTGAGCAATGTAATCCATTTTATGTGTTTGTTACAAAACTTTCCTAGCGTTGTTTAACCTGCGCACAGAAAAGAAATATATTGAGGCATCACCGCACGAATAAAATTCGCCAACGGATTTTCATAATTTCTTTGTTTGCTTACTGCGCTATGAAAATTGTTTGTAAAGAGATTTATAAATTCCATGGAAGCCAGTCGAAGCTTAAAGAAAACTTATTTTTCTCTTCTCTCTCTTTTTCTTTCTTTCTCTCGAAAAATGAATGCTAAAATATTTTTTCACGAAAAGCCGGCGTTTTGTGTCGCGAAAGTGATACGTAGAATGTTGTAAAAAGAGAACGATTCAATACGGTGTAAGAACGAATAAAATAGGTTGTGACGCGCAATATGACATTTGAACATGGATGAAAGGCACGAATCGCTTTGGAAATCTGAACCATATAAAGCAAATGCTCGAGAAAAGTACCACTTATTTACCGCTTAATTAGAGCAAACCGTCCTCTTTGTATTATTGTAATTTTGTACCAGCATTACTCGCGACGATAGTTTATCATTTTCCTCGCGATATCTTTATCATTCGTTCTAATCGATGAATGAAATTTTTGTAGATTCGTATCTAAAAATAACCGAAAAAAGTTTGATACAGTCGTGTTAAAGAATATTTTATAATTGAGAGAAAGAGCATTATTTTTCGTATATTTATACGTTATTTATTCGGTGCATTGAAAGCACGACACAAAAACCACAGAGATTCATTATCAAAACTTATATAAGTGAGCAACATCGCGGAAGTTCTCTCGCAGATTTTACAAATTTTCCCTTGTTCCTATCTTCTTACAGCATAGTAGGTTGTAATGGATCTTTGTTGTGTATGTAGACTTTGCAGACTGTGTACACGTCTTTGATATCGAAAAGGTTAAGCCGCATTTTGTGGTGGATTACTGGCTAAGAGCCAAAGTATACTTGAGAGCAACGCAAAGCAGCAGCAGTCCCGATTTTCTTGATCCTTTGCTTCATTTTTATGGAGCTGAACTCTTTGACAGCGAGGTAGCGGAATAGTGCCTTTGCCCGATTTTCCGTTGGAGCTTCAGGATCCGTTTTATCTGTGATATCGCGCTTCAAATATTCCATCATTAAATCGCGGAACTGAGCCTCGACCGAAATACCAGGGAGGCAACTTAAATCCTCTTTTAATGAACGCGACAGAAAAATACATAGTAGCGCACTAACAAGCTCGACAGATTATTTATAAAATATGACGGGACTGGGAGTTGTCTAATCTCGCGGAATTTAACTGTTTAATTTTTTACGTTTCCATAGATGTTTTATAATCTTTTTAAAAAAACATTTCTACAAAGTATAAAAAAGAAAATTGTAAATCGTCCGCATTTAATTCAGTTGATGTAGCCTTAGGAGTATTTTCCTTCAATTTAAGAGAATTTAATAGTATTTTAACATTTAAAAGTCGTTTGATAAGCAGCCTTAAAATCTTGGAAATATTTCCCTTAAGTTAACAAAATGTCCAATTTAAAAATTCAAGAAGTCAAATCTCTAGCAGTCACTTTCCTTAATTAATAATTTTTTATAAGGCTTGCTCTGTAAATTAGGAAAGTCAACTAAGAAATTATATTTTTAAGTAGAGACAGTAGAAAATAAACATTCTCAAAATTGCTTTCATTAAAAAAAAAACATCTTTAATTTTTTAGAATTTTCAGTATGCAATATTTAAAAATATATTCCAATATGCTAGTTCGACTATACAATAAATTTTAAGGAGAAAAGAAACACTACCGATTAGCTTCGATATAAAAATTATGTATATAAGCATTATTCTCTCTCTCCCTCTCTCTCTTTGATATATTCTCAGAGAAAATATAGTCATACATTAATGTAAATATAATTATATTTTGTTACATCAGAGCTTGCATATATATGCTAAATTGCATGTCTAAAATTTAAATCAAGACAATAACTTAAAGAATCTTTTTTTCGAGCATGCGGCATACGAAAGTCGACGCTGCGTCGCGACGCAGGATGGATTTAATCACATGCGAGACAACGGGCGACGTCGCTCATGTCGGCGCCACGACGCGGAGAGGATTGGCCTTAATAGCAAGACGCTTATGCGCTTAACACGCTTGCCGAGGTCGTGCTCGTGAATAACCCCAGTATCGACATGCGGACGGTTATGGATCAAAAGTTTACGCACGAGATTTTCCGAGAAATATCGAATCTCTCGTATCATGCCTATTCACCCTTTTAGATGCTACATTGATCGCTATCGTTTGCTCATGGAGCTTAAGACTATCGTTATACTGAAATTTCGGGAATAGGAGTGCTTTTGAAGAATGCATTCGGAGCGTGCTCCGAATTTTGCTTATTTTCAATCAAATAGAAAATGATATGCAATATATGTGTGTGAGAGACAATGTAATGATTATCTTATTATCAGATGTTATCAGATAAGAACGGATTGGCAAATGTTTTATACTCTAGGATATTGCAGTAGCTGTTCACTTTTTTTTTCTTCGGCAATTTGTCCTCGGAGTAGTTTAAGTTGTTGCGGATACGAAGTTCATTTTCTCCCGGTATGGATCTACGCGTGGAAAAGTGCGGGGTACGACGGTAATTTGTGCTTCCCGGGAAATATATTGGGTCCTTTTGCCGGCAGTATGCTAGCGTACGGGAAATAAAGTGAGGACGCGTACTGAAAGGCAACTTCATGCATTTAAATGCGCTCTGAGGGTTTAGAGCGCCCTGAAAATTAGTGGTTAAATTGAAGGTCGTTAGAGTTTTACTCTAGCAAAAGCGTGAAGATTAAATGGAAGCACATTACCCGCCTCTGCGAAGACTCAACTCATATTGTCGGTTGCACAGAATACTAACTTTCTTATTTATTAGATAACACTCTTCAAAAATTACATGAATAAATTTGCAAAATAATTTATGCACAAAAGTATCATGTTATTTATTATATAATAATATATGCAAAAGTGTTAATATGATGAACTTTTTCTATTTATATTGCTCAATTAAACAAAGAGAGAGATTTACTCATGCGTGCACGAGAGATATATTTACCTCATAAATATTTTATTAAAACGTTCTCATTAAAATTCACTTTCCACGATAAAGAAAATCTAAATTTTCAAAAATTTAAATATATTAACCACGTAACGGAATAGATGTATTTATATAAAATAAAATAGACATTCTCTGCGATGCGAGAGAGAAATAGTTATATAAAAATTGTTTTGTGCAAAATTTCTGTTCACTATATTTTTTCGCTTAAAGAGGAAAACTTATCCGATTAAGGTTAAAGCTTCCGGGACGTCTTGCGTTGTGTTATTTCGAGATACGAACAAAAATTATAGTGGACTGCTATTAAACCCAATAAATGTGACAGTGGATTATCGCGTGGCTGATCCGTCGCTAAACTAAAATTTCATTTCGACGGCGGCGTATATGTACAATATCAAGCTGTGCGCGCGTCAGTTCGCGTTTATAATTAAATTTCGCACGTGTACCATCTTCTGTTGTTGTTGTAACCGCGCGGACGCGTGCGACGTGGCGGCAGTTCTCTCATTCGGGACGCCAAATGAACTCGTTAGACAGTGAAGATGTGTGTGTACAGATACGATATATCAGCACGTGTGCGCTGATAAATTGCACCCGCGTTTGGGAGGTGTTGTCGAAATTTCATATGCGGCAAAAACTGCTGTCGTATCGGTAGCTGAAACCGGTGGTGTCGCATTAAGGCCGTCGCAATGTACATAACGAAATGCAATTAGTGGACAAGCACGGCGCGAATTGTCGCTTTTATCGCGCTCCAACACGGCACGTTTGTTAAAACGTTCGCTTGAATTTCCGTTCACTTAGCGAATTTAGGCGGAGTAAATTGTTCGTAACAGTCGTTTATTTGCCGGCGCCGTTTAATTATCGCGATGCAGATTAGGAAATGAATGCCGATTCTCGCCGATGAACAACGATTGGTTATGCAGAGCGCTATCAGCGTTCAACTTCGTATTCACGCATTGAAATATATGCAAAATAGTAAAGTACTTTATATTATCTATATTAAATAGAAATAGACTTTTTTTATATCTGCGTACACGCACACATACACGCTATATGTAGATGTATAATTTATCTACTGAATAACTTTTATATCTTTAGACTTTTATATCTTTATATAATATATTTTAATATCCACTGGATATTTGTTATCGCATTAGACGACATTTCTCCATACGAATAAGTTTAAAATATTTACAGACACGTGCATTAAAAGTATGTTTAGGAAATATGAAATCTTTGCGAAATCATTTATCATTCCCGGTGTATTCTCGTGTCTTGTAGATTTTCGAGGAAAATATTGCACCGTCACCATAACACGGGATAAAAAGTGCCCATGCGTCTTCGCATGCGGACGCATGACGCATAAGATTATGCTTGTTTCAGAACGGGACTAGCCTTAGAATAGCTAGTAAATGCTGAGTATATGTATATAACATATATACATAAATAATAGTATTTCACTGTCAGCTCGGGGGACGTAGTACCCATTTTTCGAATTCGTCGAATATTTTGCGTAGTTTGGATGTTGTGGACAAGATAAAGATTTTTTTTCGATGACTCATGTCTGAAAAGAGAGATAGCCACGAACGCGATACTGCAAAATCATATTTTATGTGAAACGTGACCAGCTGATGCTCGAACGATACAGTTGTTTAACCACCATTAGTTTCTAAAGTTCCTCACCGAGCGTAAATTTTCTCGTGAGGGGAGAAATTTTCAAACGCATGTTACGCGTTATAAATCACTGCCAGGTATGTTGCTGAAAATGCGCATATTCGATGAATATCTGCATTGAAAGAAAATGGAATAATAGTAATAATAGGAATAATACTAATTCAAAACCAAATAAATATCTAAATATTTTTTAAATGGCAGACAAAATTTGTTATTTGTAAAAAGCAACGTTCGTTATATATAGGAAAGGTGGTATATAGCTTACAGAAATATAAGCTTGTAACTAGTAAAAGAGATTTTATTTCACTTTTTTAATATAGAATGTTAGAGAGACATTACATTCGAGATATTTGATACCTACATATGCGTGCAATTCGTTTATATTCTGTGGTAGTTCCATGAATTTTTCAAGGCGATGAGTATCCTGTACTGAATAAAATACTCAACTACATCCGCGTGTGTCAGACTTTGGAAAAATTTGCACAGATTTTTAATTTTCGCAAGAGCGTAAAGAGCGGCACGTATTTAAATTCTAGTCGCGCAACGTCGATGTTAATGCCACTGCCGCGTGTTCGCAATAAAACTCGAACATTTGGAGATTTAACTCAATGTAAACGCAATAGTTACAAGTCGATCATATTTTATGATCTAACGTGAGAGACGAATTTTTAAAACTACTGTAAAATTATCTTTATGATTATTTTTATTTTTTTCGTAGCATATGTGCAATTTTTTTTTATTGGATGATATTGATAGACATATTGAAAAATCCGCGTTAGAACTAAGAGTTTAGCTAAAGGTAAGCAAACTTGGAAGAAAGCTAGATTCGCACGAATAGCTATTAATGTTCGTGTTTAATTATTCTCTAAAGTTATGAAATTATCTTTAGTAGTCATATTTATTATTCTTCATAAAGGATTATTTAAAGATTGAAACTTAAAGGAATTCAGTTTAAAAGTAGGGGAGACCGGGGCTAGAAGTTCCGATTTTAAAACAACATAAAAAATTACTGGGAAACAATGTAGTTATACTTTTCATATTGACTTATTCATTGTTAAAATTATTCTAGTTTAAGGTTTTAAAGTTATTTGTTTTATATTATTATAGGTTTCTCGTAGAAAGTCATTTCTTTGTGACATGTCGGAGCGGAACTTCTTGCCCCGTTGTGGGGTAAGTTGTTACCGCATTGGGGTAAGTTGTTACTAAGAAAAAAATTATTGCCTTTTAAAAAAATATTCTACTTTTGAATTGAATAAAGCAAAAGAATTGTTTTCATCAGGTAAATTTTATTAAGGCAGTGTTAAATACACATATATTTTCTTTGAAAATTCGAAAATATAACAAAATAATCTTAATATAATCTTAATAATCTTCAACTATTAAGAAGCCAACAATCATAAACATTATCTTTGAGATAGATCACATCTATAACAATAACCCATCAATCTGCCTTATATTAAATCTTTGTACTTCGTGAGACCAGTGGTAAATTTTTACCAATCATAAACCTAACCTAATTAATCAGCCTTTTAGAAACGAAATAAAAAACTACAATGAATCATCATCAGAATCACATCCTTTTTAGGATCCATTCGCATCCTAAAACAAAGTATGAATTGATATAGACGAGCGTCACATTTACGACGGGGTAAGTTGTTACGGTAACAACATGCCCCAAGTCACGGGAACATCTAACCCCAATTGACACATGTATCAACTTGATAAAATTTTCTATTTATATATCGAAGTAGGATAATAAACACTGTTACGTAATGTTGTTAGATAGTATTCGACCCATAAACACGATCCATTTAATATCTATAACATTAAATAATCGAAATAAACTAAAAAATAACAATCGGAAAATATTTACTTACTTGGTGCGCGATTAACTCCTTGCTTATAAGTACACGGCCCGTTGGCAAGGGCGCTACTAAAATGGCCGACGCGGGGGCGTGATCGGCGAGCGCATCGAAATATGCTTCAAGCATATCGCTTCCTCTTTTTATCTTAGAATTAAGACCATTGGAACAACTTACCCCGGGAACATTTAACCCCGGGCTCCCCTATCTAAATTCTCAAATGTTATACAATCTAATGCGCGTTTAAATTCTTCTTAATTTTATTGATTGTATTGATTGCGCGCTGTGGAATAAATGATCTTCCTAGATAATCACGCATGACATAAATCGACAGCTGTGTAAATAAAATTCAACTTGCTCCGTATAACATAATTCTGAAGGTGAACAATTGATCGTGTTTGGAGAAACAATGCAAATATTGCTCTGGGGTCTGTTCGAGAAATCGCGCATGTTTTTTTCCGTTGCAGTAGCTCTCTAACGAAAGAGTCCGCGACCAATAATTGGTGAACTTCACCGGTAACGGTAGAAAATTGTAGCGATAAAAATTACGCGTTGCAACACGCCCAGTGGATTATGCCTGTCGGGCATGTATGCATGAATGGTACACGGTGCATCATCGACAATGCGCCGACGATGGTGGAATGCAACTGCACAGATCGCTGCGGAATGCGGTTGTTCGGGGTGGCGGTATTCTGCATGGGAATACGAAGATCAAACCGCAACAACATTTCGCGCGTTGTAAAGTTTTGTTAGTAAAATTTCTTTCTGAAGTGGAAAAAGTTTGTCGTGTACGAGCTACATCGGATTAGTGTAAAATATATCGATTTATAATGTCCTGGTTTCATATTTCTGTACATATTAAAAGATATAAAGCTGTGTCACCAAAGAATTGTAAATCCTTGATAATTGTGAAACTGATACTAAATGTGTAGCTGGCTGTTGTATCTCTATGAATAACAGAGTGTGCAAACTCCGAGTGATTTATGTTTGCTATCGATGCAACGTTTTCTCATCCTCGAGCTAGATCTAGATAATTTGCTTGCACACAATCGCGCACGTTTGCCAGCGCCGGCGGTTGGTCATAATTTTAGGAAAGTTCGATCATACTGCGATCGGCCGACTTTTGATCCCCGATTAAATTATACTGCTTGTGAACTGGTAGAGTACTCATATATTTTATCGGCAACCTAGATGCCCTTTTATCGTCGTACTGAAGTTTTGCACTTAGCGGATCACGCGGCGAAATTTCGTTGAACTTTTTATATGAAAAGTATAGTTGCCACTTTCTCTGTTTCGTCGATGGCCGTGATGTTCTGAATATATCGAACGATATCGATGAAACGTGAATTTCTCGGGCTTATTCTATAAAATGTGCAACAATTTATGTCTCGAGAATTTGTTTAAATTGTTTTGTTCAAATATATTTATTGCGGCAAATTGCTTTTTTGTATTAATCGATGATTAATGGTCACTTGTATTAATCAATATTACATTGAAAAGTCAAATAGATAATGACGTTATTTAACGTTTTACTTGTAGCGATCTCACAAAATTGCTTTTTCAGCAAGAATTGTTTTTATCAAAATAATATTCTATTTGAACCGTCAATGTTTAAAACGTTTATTATATATTTAAACAATTATATACAATAAATATAAAATGTGATATACATTAATTTTGAAAATATAATAAAACGTGACACTTTATCGAGATAAAATTCGTTCCGAAATTATTTTTATACTAACTGGGATTAATAAATTAACATTTATAAAATGTCCATATTTATTTTGATAATGAAGAAGTTAACGCCATAACGAATCTCGCCAATATCAAAAGAGACATTAATGACATTATTCACTGAATTAAAACTCGTGCAGCAGCGCATGTGTTTAATGCGTGTATAAATATTTGTAACGACCGAAATTTGTTACACTTTATCGTTAACGCGGGAGTCATTTTTTCTTCATTACGTCGACTGGGCCGAGCCCGTTTTAAAGCCTGTAAAAGTGCGGCAAATAGAAGAACTTTCATGACGGAGCGTTAGTGGCGAGTAACGCTGTCGTGAGTCGTGAATCGTCGTGCTTATTGCCGTACGCGATACCTCGATCGCGGTTAAAATTAAAACGAAATAAGACACATCCGCTGACTTGATTCACAGCGAGAGATAGGTCGCAAATTGCTGCACGTCCTTGGCAGGTGTACGCCCGTGAACTTTCGTCACGGCGAAACGCCTCTCCGGGAGCTATCAGGGCATCGAATTATAAATCAATGAAAGTTGATCGGTTTAGCCGATGTATATGCGAATAATTGGCTTGTTAAAAGTAATTAACGCGTCGTCTTCGTCATCGCGAATGTCGGTCGAACTTATTGATGTATAATTTATGGGAATAATGAACGACTTTAAGTATTCCATTTCAACGAACGCGATTCATATCGAGAGGATTATTAGCTAATTAACAATTCATTTTTTTTAACGTCTGTCATTAAGCACCATTATAATGCGGTAAGTTTAGTCTGGATATTCGAAGCACAAGTTCCAATTTAAATATTCAGATATACGCAGTGCTCCAATTTCTATCTGATTATGATTTTTTGACTGGCCATCACCGATATAATACACGGAGAAAATTTTATATTAAAAATTACTATGTATGGCAGAAGCCGTGGACCATTGCTGGAATTATAAAAATTTTTACTATGTTTTCACAAAAGAGTTAAATAATTATTAATATAATAACATAGTAAAAATTTTTAATATAAAATTTTCTCCATGTATGTTGAGATTTTATTCAATAATAGTTAAAAATAAATACGTAATTATGCTGCGAAAATTCTCATGATTATGTCCGTACTAATCATGTCGATAAATTGCAGCTTTTATAATATTTTTATAAGAATACGTATTTTAATGATAATATTTAATTCACGCAGAAATAATTATACTTTTCTTTTGTTATATAATGAGCATCGCAATAAGAATGTAGCAAAAAACAAAAATATTCAACACGTAATAAGAAAGATAAAGACTAAGAACTTGGTAGAGAATTTTTAGAGAAAAATCCGTACTATTGCAAAAAATATTTTTTTTTTGATTGACATTACACAGTTCATTACGACGGCTCAACGAATTACCTATATCACATATTCTTTGTAGCATGTGGAACACAAGACGTAAACCTAGTAGAGTGTCAGATTTATAGCTAAAATAAATCGTTCTATGCTTGCCGTTTCGGTTTTCTTTGGAAAGATTTACTGCGCTTGAATTTTCGCATGGCCATATTCTCTTCGGTATTATATAAACTCGATCGTATAGTCTACATTAAAAAATTTTCCGATGCATAATCCGATATTGTAAATCCGATATCATGTTTTTAACAAAATTGTAGCGATCAATGAACGGATTGTGATTATAGTTATTTCATTGAGAATTTATTGCGATAATTTTGATGGTTTTAAAACGTAGCAAGGCTAAAAAGATAGAAAATACTAGATTGTCGGATACCAGTGAAAAAGTACATTGTTGGTCTCTGCAAAAAATAAGATATATATTTTTCCACGATGCGCTAATAAAGTTGACGTGGGATTTTAAAACGCTGAAGTAAAATTGCAGCTGCGACTAAGCTCTCATTCCGGACTGCAATTATGGTTATTTATCAGCCTGTCGTACCGATTCATCAGTGGTTACAGTAAGGTCTTACGAAATTACCATAAACTAGAGGATTACAATAATTTAAGCGACTTAATCAAACCTAGTAATCTCATCCGACTGCAACTCAAGTTGCAACAGTCCAAACTATAGTTGTATTTTATTATTAACGATAAAATATATGGATAACTTTATATAATTCATTTAAAAAAAAAGAATTTTTTATTTTTAATTTCTATAATCTTAAAATTTAATTTTATTTAAATAATTGTATTGAGAATTGGCTGCATAAATGATATAGGAAAGCAATCTCGTGCTATGATATTAGATATCGTTAAAATCGGAAGTTCTCGGGGATTGGCAATCAAATAAACGTTAAGATTCAGTGACATCTTTATCCGCACTTTTCGTCGACCGTGCACTCCTTGAGAATTCAAATAAATGCCTGTTAAGAGGCTGTAACGTCGCTTACTGTTGGTTCCTTGAGTGGAAATAAGAATTCCGATGCCAGAAATCTTACGCAGTCAGAATTTTTATCCGGTACGATAGCCCGTGACTCAACAGGATGGCATGGAAACGAAATACGTCATTCTTAGTCGTAGACGGCGGGAGGTCGCTGTTTCATCCATGTCTTTCTTTTTGCGCTTGTTGAACTGACAAAATCCTTTTAGGCATGTTGTGAATTCTTAAGAAAGTTATACGTCATTTTGTGGAATGTATTACAAAAAAATTTGGTATTACTAACAAATTACTCCATACATTTTTATTAATTTTAAATACTATTTCTTACGCTTATTCAATATTAAAATAAATATCATAGAGAAATTAAAAATTATATTTCAATTTTTTTAGATATTTTTTTAGGTATATTTTTATATGAGTAGGAAAGATTACTAGAAGATAGACAGTCAGTTTGGAAACTATTTTAGGTAGATGTGTATTTAGAGCTGTGGAATTAGGACAGTATATGTATAATATTTAAGTTAGAGCAGAACTACATTACTGCAACAACATCTGTGCTTTTAGCAAATAGCAAATCTCTTGTAAGCGAAGAATGAGATTCATGAGTCGTGCTGGAGCATTTTAACCGTCTCATTATTTTTTGCGGATATACATTTATTTATGCAAGTGTGTTTAATTATTCATATCGAATTGGATATTGTAAGTTACAAATAAATGAAAATATATTAAATCAAATTATATCAATTATATTAATAATTTTTGTTTTCATGCGAAGGCACGTATGATTTCAATCGACTAAAAATTAAAAGATTAAAAGGAAATGTAAAATTTGGTTATAACAGAATTTTAGTTTTTGAAATTTTATTATATATTCGTGTATTTGATATCAATAATTGTAGTTATGAAAAAATTTAATATTTAAATAAATTTTTACTAAAAGATCGAGAGTCACGATGACAAAATTGATCAGATTTTCTAAAATTGACGTATGTAATATTTAATAATTTACGAGGGATGTAACTTTAGCGAAATATGCAATAACTATAATAATAAACTTACATTGTTTAAATTAATCATATACTTCGAAGCTTCGGTATATGTTCACCCAATTATGTCATTGACTTCTGGACTAACATCCTGTACTCTTGATCATATCTGATAGACGAGAATAACAAATACACGGAGAAAATTTTATATTGAAAATTACTATGTATGGCAGTAACCGTGGACTATTGCTGGAATTATAAAAATTTTTACTATGTAAAACAATGAAAAACATAGTAAAAATTTTTAGAATTTCAGCAATAGTCCACGGCTACTGCCATACATAGTAATTTTTAATATAATATTTTCTCCGTGTAGCATAGAAAAAATTGTGTAGAAAATAAGAAAAAGATCCGCAGGAAGCCGCATCGCGAATAGAGGTGTAGAAACGATTGGCCCGAAGGGTGGTGTTTGCGTGCTCGCATAGATAGCGCGGAGTATATTCAAACGCACTCTCGCACTCCTCCTTCGATCAGGAAGTAGAAGCCGAAGAAGACGACGGGTTGTGGTGGTTGGCTACGTTCGTTGCTGCACGCGATCTTGCACGTAGCCGCCGCTTGCATTCTCGCCTGCAGCACATAAGGTGGAACGTATTATCCATTGTAATCGCGTTTCGCAAGTTTCCACCCTCAAATCCGACGATGGGCGTCGGGGATAGGATGAGCCGTCGAGGGGAGCGGCGATTTATTTAGAGCAGATAAGGAAAGTGTCTGATTCCGCGCTACCCCGCATGGCAGATTTACCGCGGCCCTCAACATATCTTATACGTGTAACAGTATTGAGCATGAGAGAGCGCGTATTTGTAGTAACTGTGGTTCCGAGTTGCTTTATTAAGTTCCCTGATTGGTTCGCTTTTGTCGTTGATGTTGTAATTGCGCAAATATTTTCCCAAATATTTTCTCAAATCTTTGTATATTTATAAATGTGTGAAATCGTATAACTCCATCGACGCGTCTTTATTTAGTGCTAAATAAATAGTATTGAGTTATATTTGGAATTTTATTTATAGTTCTATTCATGATATGCAAGTAATACACTTATTAAATTTGGATGTTTGGAAATTTAAACTTATTAAAATCTTTACGAGCATTTGAGAAAACCTGAGTTTTGTTAAAAAAGGGTTCAGTTAAAAAATAAGATAGGTCATAATCTGTGAAATTTAACTTATGTAGATATAATCTCATAGTTAGGCCTTACAGTTCTTATAATAGACTTTACAGTTATCTTATTTTTGAAAACTTATTATTTTTATCTTAAAAATTTTTTTGATAATTACAAAATTAGCCACGATATATTCAAACGCATTTTCTGTCTTTGAAGATCACTTTCCTGTCAATCCGAGATCGCCATCATTGATGCATCGCGTATGCATCGTCGTCGTCGCGGCTGAGAATAACATCGAGACGATAATCGAGTCGATATAGCCACGAAATGTTACTCATCGTGCTGACGTAACTGCCGATGTCAAGGCAACACTCGATGCGATCGAAGTACGGTCTATGCTAATATAATAAACGAACTGTTCGTGTAACGTTACGAGATGCTGTGCAATCGAGAATCAACGACGTTTAATTATGTAAAAGAATCTCGCAGCAAAGGAGAATCAAAAATAGAATCTACAAAATAAAATCACGTTAATCGGTATTTACATCACAACCTTCCATGATTTTATTCTGCAATGGTAAACTCCCAATTTTGGCAGAGTTAAATTATATCTCATATATATCTTCTTTTCAAATATCGAAATGAAATTACGTGTAGCATATATAAGCCAATTTATCCAAAATTTATCCAAAATTTGATAACGCGTGGGGGCCTCTTTGGGCCCAAAATGACATAGATTTGTTCCCTTCACAGCAGGGATTTAATCTTGTTTAAGCCGCGATCTGTCAAACGCCGGGATACATTACGGTACCATTCCGATCGAATCTGTCATAAATCTCGTTAAGCTCATCATCCTTTGCCATGTGAATGCGCACTTGGGCGCGTAATGAACGATTACGCTCACTCGAGTTTTAATCGCGGCAAATCGATGGAGTTTTTGCCGCGGTGCAAAGCGTTCGGTAATTTCAACCTGTCGAGCTAATTTTCGTTACAACGTTTAATGTAGCTCTGGCACGAACAAGCGTGTGCCACATTCCAATTTTACCACTGCTTCATTAGCTTTTCGTTAATGCATTATCCATATATTTCAACACATCACCGATTCTATTATCTCTATTATTATTATTTCCGATTCAGTTCTTTTATAATTATTAATATCATATGTATATATTATTATCTTTAATCTGTTTAAATTAACGCGTTAAAACAAACGATAGATCGCGCCTATTTCACACGATGAAGAACTGATTTCAGCAAGAAAAGAAAGATATATTTTTCTCAGGCCATTCCACGCTATTCTCCTCAGTCCACAAACTCATAAGCGGGAAATATTCGGTGATTGAAGCTGAGCGATTTATCATGTACGGTTTGTTAACTTTATTTATCTATCCGTGAAACTTCGTATCCGAAGTTATCGTCCAATCCGAGTCTTGATTACGTCAATCTGCGCGTTGCCATGCCCGAGTTTCTCACGCAACTCCAGCCGGGTTTCTCGCCGAAATACTCGCGAGAATTACAAGGTCAAGTCGAGAGAACTGGATTAGGGAAGAAACACGGGATCTGGGTCAGAACCCCCTTTATTCGGCCCCTTTCTTGGCTCTTCTCTCGCGGTCGAGTCTCCCCGCTACCCCCTCTCTGTTCTCATTTCTCATTCCTTCCATTCCGAACCATCTGCGATGGCTTTTCCGGACCCTCCCGCCGAAGCTCCATTACAATGCATAACGACGCATCGCCAGCTACCGAAGAATTCCAACGACGCTCGATTGAATGTATCCTCAGATCGTTTCACAGAAAAAGACTCTCGAGCAAGATACAGCGGCTTAGCTCACTAGAGAGGACTAGACACGGTCAGTTTGAATGAACACGGAAAGACGAACGAAGAACTAAACGACGTCAAGGGTTGCTATACCGTCGGCACTTCAGAATCGATTCTCACTTAGAAATTCTAGAATAGTCGAGAAAACATTTTCAGTTCAAATTCTGACAATATATAGCTTCAATTTAATTTGAAAAAAATCGACAATTTCAGGATTGTTTATGCAAAGATACTTATGTAGCTTTAGTCACATGTTTTGCTTGGCAAAATATGATTCGGATTAATGCACATAAGAATATTTTAACTTTGGCATTCTGTAAGCTCCATTAATTAATTTTTATACAGGTCTTGTCGTTCTTCTTTTTTTAAATATTGAGTGAGCTCGCCTTGAACTCATTTCGACGTAAGTTTCGATATACTGGAGCGACAGAAAGAGTGATGGGAAGAAAAAGAGAAAAAAAACGCATCAAATATTTAAGCCTCAAGAAATATTTGCGCGCAAATAGGAAACACAATTTTCTACTAGTTCGCGCATACTCTTTATAATAATTTTGTTATCAGTCATAGCTTCTGACGCGCATGACACCCACGATATCGGCATCTGCACTCGTACATATGCGTGAGTGACTTTGCACGCGCTTCACGCGTTGTCTGGTCACGCGTTTTAATTTAAAACGATCGGAACACTCGCGGAATTCGCGACGAAACTTCGAGAGAAACGACGCCACGATTTGTTATATCGACCGACATTTATACGTTGCTACCTTTGGTCTAACTTAATTATTATAAAAACTTTGAATTTGTATTTCTGATTAATCATTTGATTAATCGTCATTCTTGAATCCTATAACTATTAGTCATAATTAATACTCTAATATTCGCTGATAATAATTACGTAATTTTATTTGTGCTATATTTCTAATTGTTATTTTTCGACTATATGGACAAATAATAAAAATTTGAAAGAATAGCAAAATTGCGATTCAATTCACAGCACTAATAAAAATAAAAAAATAAACAATAAACGATACAACATAAATGACAGCGTTTTATCTATATTACTCGATGACGATCTTCCGAACTTTGGTTCGGCAGCATTCGAACCGCGATGCGGTTTTTGGTAAAGTTTCGCGGTTAGGGCGGTATCGGCGTACCACCGCACTTGTATAGCTCCGAAGTTTCGAATATAACGATTATCCGCGATCGGAGAAGCCCGCGATGTGAGTCAGATGTTTACGCAGAAAGTTCTCATTTTTAGATTGGCGAATTCGAGACTTGGACATGCGTTAGACGTACTTATTTATTTAGTTCCACTGATCGTTTCATCGAGCAAATAATTGACCATGAAGTTTCAAAACGTTTTATGCTAACGCGCGAAGAGTCTAAAGTGTATTAAGCGTTATGTAATCACATGTGTTGCACGTGTAGTCAATAAAATTGGTGGCGATCTTAATGGCATATTAAGTTGAAGTTAATGTTGTAGTTACGTCGAAATTGATAATTTGAAAGATAACTTTGGGAAAGTTGCAAAAATTCAATTTCTACCTCACAAAGACCTTATCTTTTAAGCTCAAGAGAGCTTAAAACGTACTTAAAAAAAAATGTGGAGCGCTGCAACCGCAGAATGTCGGTACGACGGAAACGGTGGACGACCGAGAATAGATTCGATCGTGCGCGAATTTGCACCGCTTTGATTTCAGGCAAATTTTTCAATCCAGCTTCATCACCTGGTCAATGAAAGCGCTTTATTATTTACTTGCAGGAGTACGACATCGCTAAAAATAAATTGAACTATGCGACTCGACCGACCGATCGGCGTGCATGCCACTCCGCTTTTAGAACTAATCCTTTACTATCTGCTATTTGGAGCAACGTTGGGATTTCTTGCGCCCCAATGCTGAGATTTGCGGCAGGATTAAACCTTATGTGTCCGACAACTATTAATTTTCATCAACGCGATTTCACCCGTATATCCGACGGCGCTGTTTTTATGCCGACCCTTTGGAAATACAATGACGAGGTATTTTTATTTCGTTTCAGAGCTGCCCGTAAATAAAAGACAATTACTATATTGCGTTTTTAAAACGATTCCTTTGTGCATCGTCACGGAAATTTTCTCTCTAACAAAATCTCGAAAGAAAATTTTACTCATGAAATCCTTAGGGACAAACCTTTCTGTGAAAAATAACGTTTTTGCGTCGAGATTGTTTCAGAATAGTATAAGTTAACGTAATTGCAGACGTGACATATAAAGAAGATTCCTGTTTAAAAAGAAGATTCCGGTAAGAAAATTAAATTTAACAAAAGCGAGAGAAAGTCCTCTCGGTTGCATTGAAAGAATGATATATATAACTAAACTCTCTTAGAGCACTCACGATTTTTCGTGCGGCAGTTCACAGCAATTCGAATGGCTTAACGGCCGGCTGATGCACTTGGCTGCACCGTGGCGGTCGACGCGCTGCATTTCCGTTGGGCTCGCAATCCATCGCCTCGTTCCATCCGAATTCAGCGACGCTTAAATCTCGGGGACTCGATTTCGGTTCACTTTCGTGAAACAAAGAGACCGTCCGTTGCGAGGTCCTTCGACCGAAAGTAAATCACGCGTTGCAACGAGACTGCAGCGTGCGGGAATCGCTGGAGGGGATGCACTGGTCGAAGGACAACGTGCTTTTGCTTTCCGAGAGAGAGTTCTGTTTGTCCCAACGCGTAGAAATTCTTGACAAGGCCGACAATTCGACCGACAAGAATAACTGCGGATTCCTCTGCGATCAATCGATTTAAGAATGCATCCGTGAAATGTATTGATGCTCCGTGAATTTCGCCTCGTTTCGTTTCTGCACACTCATTTGCGTACACTTATACCTTGTCTGAAGTAGTATTGTTAGTATTTTTTAATAACATTAACGATATTTTACGATTAAGATTAACAGAGAAAGGAGATCGATAGCAGTAATGAGTCTTTGCCTTTTTAATCATTTTTCATGAAATATGAAAACAACGGTAACCACGAAATTGTCAATGTTGTCGTTGGCTAATATTTTTTGGACAATCTAACAAGTACATGTAGAGAAGAAGGCACGTGCATATACACAATTTCGCCAATTCACACACCGAGTTCTTCAAAATTCGTTATTCTAATCTAACCAAATGTCTCGACACCTTGATATTTTTTTTAAATAAATTCACAAAAATCTCTGTACACTCCTGATTCTCTGGCGAATGGCTTCTTTCCAAGCGTCACAAATAATAGCCGCAGAGGTTGTTGCGATCGATCTTTTGGGCAATCGAACCGACGCATTAAACACAGCGTGTACAACTTCACGATTCTCGCGCGATTCTAAGGATCGGTCATTTTAAAAGAGTGTAATTAATGAATTGTTACACACGATGATGAATGAAAATTTGCAACGAGTCTATCTTGTTTTTTTTATCTCGATCGTGTCACGAGGAGCACTCGCGCCACGCGTATGTAAATTTTTTCGGAGCGGGGACGCGCGTGTACGAGGAGACGGCTCTTCGGCCAGCGTGGAACCGAGTCGGTCGTTCAGGTGCGACAGGTGCGTGATACGCGGGGGTGATGCTACGAGAGCGGACGAGCTGCGGTGCATTCGCACCTGACACGGTGCGACACGGCTCGCGGCTCGCGAGGAACTGGCGGACCGCGCGCCAACGCAAACTTACCCGACCGCCCCTTTTCAACCGACGAGACCGAACGACCGACCGAACCGCCGTTGGAGAGCAGGTACCAACACCATCCCTGTCCCCGTTTCACCCGCGCCGCCGCAGCCACCAGCTGCCATCCCCCTACCCTCGGTCGACCTCTCGACGTGCATCCCCATTTACCCCTGGACTTATCCCAGGTCCGGATCGACGCGGTAGGGATCCTGTCGAGTCCGACACCTGTCGGACGCTTTATTTACATGCTAACAACGCTTTTCTCTTCGTCGTCATCTCACGAATGCCTTTATTTCGCGCTTCGGGGGGAGGGGGGGCCGAAAAGACGTAAAAGTTTACCGAGAGTTTGTTGAGAAAACACGTCGGGGAATTTTAATGTGATGGCCTCCGAAAAGAAATTGCAAACGTCAAGCTTGTCGGCTTCGACCGCCTTAGACCGGAGAAACTAGAAACTAGAAATTATTACAACTTCAAAATAGATTGTAATAATTATCAATTATTTTAAATTATTTTTAATATTAATATAAAATTTTTGGTTTAGTTAATTTGTGTGAAGAAATTTTTGTTAAAATAAAATGAGGATATATTAAGGTTGTTTTTAATATCGAGATAAAGTTGACGAAAGTTTGAGTACATTGAATCACATATCTTCATAATTGTATTCTAGTCTTAATGACTTTCAAATTATGATTAATAAAAAATTTCCGATTATTTTTAGAAAAATTATAATTTTCCACAACTCTCTCAGTGCTAATATTAAAGATACCACTAGATTTTGATATTATTTGAAAAGTGTCATAAATATTTTGCTCTTTCGAGACTTTCATTTATGAAAATGCATTTATGCATTTCATTAATAGAACCGCTGAAGAAATATATTATTTTTTATTTTATGACATTTTAAAGAAGATTTTTTAAGTTTTATATTTTTTATTTAGTATTATGAGAAAAGTAACAGACAGTATTTTATGTATCAGTTTTAACATTAACATAAAATTGTTTGCTTTAGCGTAGGTGAGATGATGACGTTATATGGGTTTATAGAACACGGGAGCGCAAATGCTCTGAGCATGCGTCGACCTTATAACATATAAGCAGAATATGTAGAATGTGGAAATGAGTAGAATGAAGCATTAACCAATTGCTACGTCATGTTTATTAGAAATTAGTTACACCTTTCGACCTAGTTTTGTATTTGTCCTAATTAAGAATGAATTGCTCGGTTCTTGTAACTGAATAATAATCAACTTCGAAAAATTCTCTAAGAACTTTGCGATCGAAAGGAATACTAATAAGGATATCATTAAAATTGAGTATCGAGTTACATAATTGTTGTCAAAGAAGAATTGAGTAGAAGCAAATAATACATCGATCAATAAACGAAGTCCTTTATTACAGTCATTTATTATAATCGCATGACTAATCGTTTATTTATTTACGACGATAAATTTACGACTGTGTCAGAGCTTTTCGATCGTAATCACATATTTTATCTCACTCAGAGACACTCCTCCGTTTGATGTTTTCTCGTCATCGCTGCAACGCGTGACTCAATATTTATCGCCACAATGAATTATCGACAACGCGGTTGTCAATTACGAATCAGCGAGTTAATTCCTACGAGTTAGATTAAATAATTCAATTTACAAGTGATTAAATCTTAACTTCAAATCAGAGTGAAGCGCTCTTTATGATTACGTGCGTCGACATTTTCGTGAGATAACGAGCGTAATCGTGCTCCGCATTAAGAGATGCGGAGTTAATTGCCCTCGTCGGGATAAGGTTACTGACATCTGAAATAATCAGCAGATGCGAATGCGAATAGAAGTAGCTAACGCGGTTAATGGCAATGCGTGTCCCACCAAGCAGACGAATTTCGTGACGATTAATATGTAGTTGATGCGCAGGACCACAAAGCAACGGGAATCTGTCTTTTGTATTTATTCAGATTATTACAATTTGTCTAGCAGTAACCGGGAAGATCTGTACCGGCAGTCTTTTTTCGTCTTCCGCGGCTTCTTTTCCCGACTCGTTCCCGCGTGCTCGTTTCTCGCGTCTACCCGTCCGCTGGCTCGATTTGCGAACAAAAGGCAGGCCAGGGTTACGAACAATAAGAGAATTCTAGCGCGTTTCCGCGCTCTAAGATTTGGCTTCACGCCTCGCGAGTTTAATCTGCGCCGCCAGCGAATTTCTCCTCATATTGCTGATGTCATATCGACGAAAGCATCTCCGGTTTGAAATTGGAAAGGAACTTATAGTAATTCTAACAGATATTCCGTAGATACAAAGTTCTCCTTAAAATTCATTCGTTTGCATTCACATAATGCTTTTCTATCTTGTTTTTTCTCAAATCGAGAAATTCTGGAAAAATTTCTTACATAATTGATGTTTAGAAAAGATTCTACTCGTGTTCAATAAAATTTACTTGTAAATTGCAAGATAACATGCAATCTGTTTCAATAATGTCGGATACGCGTCTGATGCAGGCGAATAAAATAACAATTGATTGGAACGATTTCTCTGTTGGACGATAAACAATTTTTGCAAGACGCGATGTCGAATTATTTGCTCATCGTTCTTGTGCGAATTTATAGAAGGATAGGATCGCAAAAATGACGTGCAGAGGTACGTAATCGACAAGGAGACAATTGCATCCACGAGAGAATAGATCGACGGAAACCTTTCTGGCGGCAAATGCAATCGATTCTTCGACGAACAGAGTAATTCTGTATTCATGAACGTTATGCACTAAAGAACTCGTAAAGAATAAACAGCTTTAATTTAACAAACAGAATGAAATATGTATATGCGGCATGTAGGTATATCGCATTCCTGATTGCTGCACGATATCTTATACTGCTACATCATCCCCCGATGCATAATAATATAGCATAATATATGAAGACATTATTTTAAATCTCAATCCTACTAGAAATTAGAAATTTGATCGTAGCATGGATATTTTGTAAAGTTTTTCTAAAAGTTAATTCCGCAGCATTATTTATTACATTTGTATTATTATTATTGAAACTCAGGTAAACTAATGATTTTAGATATTTCCAATTAGCATAAATAATAGTTAGTAATTACCCTACAGATAGTATAATTAATTTATTAAAAAACCAATCTAATTGCTATATCTGATAATATATACTCTGTAGTATGGGATCATCTGCAATATCTTAATGCAAATCAAGTTTGTTGAAAATAGAGTTTACCACGCTCCAAGCACGGCGGTGGATCATTCGCAAATTACGTATTCATGATCGTAGGGGTTGAGATATCACGTTATGCAAACAATAGGTATTGGCTGCGTGAAATAAAATGTCGTCGATGGATGCCGTCGACGTCGTCGTAAATATCAGTTCGCTACAGTCGGATCGGTATCAGAAATTCACCTCGATACATAAAGTTTCGCTCAGATCTTCCAATGGCGGATACATTTTACTTCTACTTTATTCTTCATCGGAAGTTTCTCACTCCCGAGAAAGCGCATTCATATCTTTCTTTCTCACTTTCTCTCTCTCTCCTTCCCTCGTATGAAAAGAAAAAAAACGTGATCGGAATCCTTATGCTGTTTGACTGGTCGCTCGGATTACTTTCCGTGATTATTTGCGAAAAGAAACGTCTCGGCCGCGACAGTGGCGTAAATTCGTTTTTCTAATCACATGGATGTTGAGAATTTAATTTGCATTGACTGAGCGAAATAGAAGGAAGTATTGGAGAACTTTTACGATTTATTACGCATATCTGAGTTTCACACAGTTTGAAAGGGATGAAAAGGGATCCAGTTTCAAGAACGTGACTCATCGTAACAAGGGGTAGCTCCTTGATTCTCGAATTTCCTGATTCCTCCTACTGCCCTTCACGGCCCTCTCACCGCTTCATATGCGATTCTACAACATACAGTGTTCCTTCCATGCACGATGCATCGATATGTAGATCATATGTAGACAATAGCTCTTATCTGCAGATATAACGTTTCTAGTCAATGCAGATAACATTGCTCGAATGCTAGTAACAAATTAGAGTTTATATATTATTGTATATATGTAATATATATATTAGCATTACATAATTGCACAATATAGTACGATATTTATGAATCATCATTGATATTTAGTTTTATGAATCATATTCTAATTTATTAATTAGATAATTACTCTATTAATTGAAATTATATAATTTTAATTTGATTTAATTGGAAATGTGTGTATCACGTACGATATTATGCTATATAAATTATAGTCTTTCTTATAATGTATTTTATTAATATATTTATTATCTATATATTTTATTAATATACAATTTATTATTGACATATAATTATATTATAATATAATTTATTATAAATAAATTCTCTTTTTTCCTTAAATCAGTTTGCCAAAGAATATTAACATATTAAAAGCGCTTTGTATCTCATGTAACAATCACGCAATATCTGTTACATGGATGCGGATAGAACTTCCTTTAACATAAATGATATCACTGTTAATATTACTTGTGCTTTGTGAGCACGGTGAACGATAGTATCCGGTGGATATTCGCGCGCCCATCATCATGACTATCTCTGCATTGTTTTGGTACATTGCTAATAAAAGCTTTGCAACTTTGACGGGGTGTAACATGCCTGCGTTTATGGCTTGTCGCGTGGGCCATGTCTCTTTTCGAAGGAGTATACTATGCAGTTTTCGAAGTTCCATTATCTCGTAATCTCGTATCACCTTTGAGTTTCGCGGCAGTTACACGAACACGTGAGCAGCGTTTATGGCTCACTGAATTCTGCAGATACCGATCAGGAACCAATATTCGAAAATTTTGTTTGAGGACTGAGAACCTTCAAACGTCGGAATATTACAAAAACGTAAAAATAAGATATAAACAGTGGAAAAGGAAGTACGTTATCATTTTTAATACAAACTAAAGATAAATATTTGAATTTGTCGATTTTATCAGAAAGTAAATGTTAAATGTATAATATAATTATTAATAGACTTCGGATTATATGCACGGAAAATTTAGAAAATATGCGCATATATATGCACGGAATTTTACAAAAATATGCAAAGATTGTAAAAATATGCAAAAATTTGTCAAAATTTACAAATAATATGCAGATATAATTATAAATATTTCTTTTTTATAATATTTCAAATCTTCAGGAACAAAGTGAAATAAGAGAAACAGTAGAAACTCAATTTTTATCGCGTTCTAGAAACATTTCTCTTAATTTGATGTATTTTCTATTTAAAATGGATTTTAAACACATAGGGTAAGAGTTTTTATAACTTTAATTAATTACTTTAATTAATACTTTAATACTTTTAATTAAAAATATTCATTTTTTCGTTTTGGATAGACATTTTAAGGAGGAATTGGAAATGTATTCAATTATATGCAATAAAATATGCAAAATTTACGTAAACATGCAAACTTTTTAAAAATATGCAAAGATTGAGTAAATATGCAAAATATGCAAAAATTAATTATCGTTAATTAGTTATAAACAGTATAATTTGTCCACATTATTAATGCTCTCGCAAAATATGCAAAAAGTAACAAATATGCAATTTGCATATAATCCAAAGTCTAATTATTAACATACTCACAATAATAATAACTGTGCAATTTGTTAATATGAATCGTGTTTACAATATTTTACATATATATTATA
Organism: Aphaenogaster ashmeadi; assembly: GCA_003063805.1. Classification (NCBI taxonomy): domain Eukaryota; kingdom Metazoa; phylum Arthropoda; class Insecta; order Hymenoptera; family Formicidae; genus Aphaenogaster; species Aphaenogaster ashmeadi. The sequence continues at coordinate 700,482 of NJRQ01000048.1, read as the reverse complement.
ATAATATTAGAAAAAACGTTCCGCGATCGCAATTTTCTGATGAAATACATAATATGATGTTGCATAGGAATATTTTGCGGTGCATATGTAACATGGTGTCGGGGACATCGCAAGTGCTTGGTTTACAACTTGTGTTTCAACATTTACGCGATGTTTGCGGTCGGATTCATGTGCTTCCAATTTATCCAAAGGGATAGATGTCGCATTTCGTAATCGGGATAATGCACCGCGTCGAAATTGCATGATCTAGTTCTACAATCCTCCATATCAATCCGAAATTTCTCTGGAATCTCAGTTTTAACTTTAGCAAATATTTGTTACCGTGACACCGTCTGTGCTGAATAGAAATGGAATTGCATTTGCATATTCGTGCAGACGACTAAGAAAGACTGTCATGAAATTTCAGTGTTTTTATTGAAATGTTTCGTTTCACATTTCGGCTCGTTACGTAGTGATTCTGCATTTTATGAAAATATCTTTTCATAAAACAACATAAGTTTATAAATTTATAATTTTGCAATTATTCAGGCATTATTTTCCTCCAAGAGCTTCTTCGTAGATACTGAGCTACTTTCCTGCTGCTATTACTGGCTACTCTTCCAAGTATCTGATATTTCCACGAAACGCGTTGCCGCTTACGCAGGCGGGCGAGAATACAAAATCCAGGGCACTTTAATTACATTTACAACGGCATAAATTATAAGTCGAAAAAGCAGACGGTTTAATTTTCTCTTTCTCTCGCAATACAATTCGAGCGAATAAATTGCGTAGCTAACGTTAAATTCCAGAGTGACGAACAAACGGGTCGCGTCATTTTTTATCACTAAATAATTACTGTACGTTCGAGCGTGATCGAAAGCGTAAATAAAACGTTGTCCATGTTGCATGCACTGCCCGTGATTTTTGTTATTCGAGAGCGGTATTCATCGTCGAGTTGCATCGACGCAATTCATTACAACGATGTATATGCAGCCGTCGCTGGCGAATAAATTCGCGAAGGAAGAGCGCATGTTAAAGCATAATTCTTTCCTGGCGTTTTTAAACGGGGCTACCGCTAACAATACCGCGTGTGACGGCAGCAAGAAAATGAATCGATAACTCCCATCGTCATGCAACGTCCTCAATTTCAAAGTTGAACTTGTCTTGTACGTATTGAAAAACATTGCGATTCATGCAAGCGTGATCAAGAGACTCGTATTTTCGACTTCGAGTGTATAAAAAAGACGCTAGCAAGCTTATGCGAGATTTTATAACGTTTGCTTTTTTAATCCCTTTTTTGGAGAAGTTTTTTCAGAAATCTCGATTTATTTCACGTGAAAGGAATGAATTACTAAAAGAAAAAACTTCTTAATGTTAGTCTCTCTCTTACACTTTCGTAAGCTTCCCACATTTACGTATTTTGATAATGTTTACAGAGTACAATATGTTTTCACTAAAACCAAATGCTGAGTTTTCGTTTAGTAATAATTTATAATTTAATATATTACTTGCAGCGAAATTGTGAAAATAATTTATGATTAATGGATGTTCTGCGAATCCGTGCAGAATAGAGACAATAAATAATCTTATATATACTGCAGTCTTTTCTGGAATATGCTGATTGGCATAAAGAAGGATACATATAGAGATTTTGGAATGTATTTATCTAGTAACTGTAAATATACAAGATTCATGCGATATATGCAACAATAATTGCGAGCGTGGTGGTGCGGAAAGTAACGATACAAGCAATCGTTTGCGTTAATTGTCACGTGTGAATGCTCACAGTGTAATGGAACTACTCATTTGACATGGTTTATGATGCGATCTATTTGATAGTGTTTAGCAAGCGGATACGCGCATGTTTTCCGCGTTATTCTTCTCATCGTTATTTTCTCCCATTGTAGACTCTATTATTTAGAACGGCAGATGTCTGTTTTTAAATGCCACTTTTTTTCGAATGCAGTTTAATATCCCGCGAGTTCGACCGTAATTGTTCAGAAATATTTGTCCTCAATCTGTCTTATTTCGCCACAGAGAATCGTCCATTCGGGTCGAGCACGCATTAAATTTCGGCACGAGAAACCAATATCGTATAACAGCTCTACGTGGGGCATTTCAATTTTTCACAATGCATCTATACAACCCAAATCGATGTTCAACCAAAAAAAATTTTGCGGCTTCCAGCGCACGATATTTTTTCCTTAATTTCCTATGGAAATAGAATAATCTCCTAAAGAAATACTTTTTCAACAAGATTAATAATAGAAAAAAATTTTTATTTTTCTTCGACTTTTATTTTATTTTTCAAATTTCTACATTTTCCGAAATGGTATTTATAAAAGCTAATGGTCTTTATAAAAAATCATTTTAGAAAATATAAAAGCTTGAATCATTTTTTATAGATATAATAAATTAAATTTGAGGCTGTAGAAAATGAAAACAGCTTGCTGCTTGCAAACGCAAACAATGAGAATATTTAATTTATAAATTGGAGGAAGAGAGACTTTTGAACATTTTGTTTGTTTATTTATGGTACATCTCGAGACGGGAAAGTTTTATTGTATGTTACACACACTTGGCGTGATGAAATAATGTTTACGTTCTAGCAGTATTGCAACTAACGGAAAGGAGGTTGGAAAAGGCGACAGTTCGGCGAAACGGTGTTTGTATTTTACTTTACAAAGTTACTTTCTGGGAAGTGCGCACGCGGAAGCACGCCATCTTTTATGTATCTTTCGTTAAAAACGCAATGCAAAGCATCGAATAAGGAAGTTCGGCGATGATAATGTAATTTCACGATTCTTAATGGAATTTTCGCATCAGGCGAAATTGAACTTTGATACAACCAAGCTTAGACAACTTCCGCCAATGAATTTCACCGAAACTTTGTCGCCTCCATCATTAAAGGGTACAATCGAGGACTGAGAAACTCGTTACGTTGTTCTCATCGCATGAAGAGTCTCGATGCAATGTCACACGCAGAAATTCCAACGAATTTCTAGATGAGGATGAATGTAATACGAGATTTATAATAACGAATGAAAAAGCATAAATGCTACTTTGTAACTCCTTCTAGATAGAATGTTTACTTACTACGAATTGAAGAATTTTTATCTTTAAATCGTATGATAATGTCGCGTTTGTCAATTTAACAAGCAATAATCCAGTAAACACGTTATGTTTCACCGTGGCGCTTCTGTGTAACAAACACCGTATTTATGCGGTGACACACAGGAATATTTTAGTAGCTTAATTGATCAAAGAGCGTCAGCTAACTATGGAGATGCTCATTAAGCTCTCCTTATCCCGTGGGAAGCTCTTTGACATAGTCGCGCCGTAAGCATACGAAATGAAGTGGCGAATTGTTCTAATTTCGTTTACACTCGCATTAACTGCACAATTATATCGCGGAGAATAACGGAGGTGTTTAAAATTGAACTCGAATTTGGCCGTTCTCCCGAGTATCGACGTGCATAAAATTTTTTTGTTATATATCGTGCGTTAAATTTATTATATATCATGCGCTATATATCGGAACATAAAGAGGACACGATTTATTACGTACGATACTGCCGGCCAATTGTCTATTTGCCACCGTCAAACGTGACGTTTCGCATCTAGCAACAAGTTCGTTCGGGCACTTGCTTCACCACACGTAGCTCCAAATCGTTTTGAACCAAGGCCAACGACGCACGAAATATACCTTTTGTGTCGCGTCGTATAAAACAACAGCGTATTTCTGCACTCGTATTAAATGGAATTTTACTACTTTCAATAGTTCGATAACGAGAAAATAATGTCATTGGCAGATGTGGCGAAAATGTTAAAGTTGTATAATGTATTTTGTTGGAATTATTTCATGCATTCCGGAGATTCAATTGGCGGGAAACCTGTGGGTGATGACATTTATTGAGCATTTATATGTATAAGCTTATTATTATCCATTTATTTTACATTCTCACGTTCTTCATAAAGCTTTCGTGCACTTTCAAATAATTTCGCACTTCATCATGTATCGATTTTATATTCGAGCCTTTTATTCCAACATAGAATATTTAAATACTACTTAAACGACAATGTGCTTGCAAAAGTTTTATTATTTTATTTCCTGGATTTATCATTTACTTGCCAAAAAATAGATACACATTATTATTTATTTATAATATGTTTGGTATATAACGGCAACGAATGCGGCTGAACTACAAATGCCAAGTATACACGGAAAGAACGGTTTTGCTGAAATATTAAAAAATTTGGCCAGATACAGATCTGAAAAATAATTTTGTTGGATTATCAAAATAATTATGTAAGACACTCCAACATAATGATAATGCTGCAAAAAGTTTTGATATTCTAGCAACTATTTTAGGCGTCCTACATAATTATTTTGATGATCCAACAAAATTATTTTTCAGATCTGTATCTGGCCAAACTTTTTAATATTTCAGCAAAACCATTCTTTCCGTGTACTTGAATCGTCTTGGCCTAGAATAATGAGATGCAAATGAATGATCCCCCGATGCGAGGTGACGATGGCCGGAGACCGTAAAAATGTAATCTAACGGACGCGAATATAGATTGCCGAAATACGAGGTGAAAGTAAAAAGATTTGCAGAATACATTGCAACTGCGATTGCATTTTCGCGACAGGGCGACGGCGCGGCACTAATCCTTTTTGGCTGAAAGCCCGTCACAAAAACCGAGTGCAGACCGGTATCTTTCGGTACACGCGCAAATCTGCATACCATCCTGCTGCCGAAAATTATATGGTCGCTCGTCCTCTTTCTTTTTCATTCTTTCTTGCAATTAACTCCTCGCGGACCCTTTGACTATTATTATTCTCGATTCGCATACAGCGGATACAAATCGCGAGTTGCCGAAAACGTCGGCCGTTTTTATTTTGCGCGAGTCATTGATGTGGGTAATTTCCGATGTTTGCGAACTCCCGAGAGCCATTGAGAGTGCGAGTTAAATGCCTGCATAATGAGAGCAATTTTCGAGATGCGGTTATCGGGACAGCTATGCCTATGGAAATGTGCCGCGGGCCATTTGTTGACCAAAAATTATTATAGTAATATCCCAGTAATATCGTGGTATTATTGTAGTACCAAATTACAATTGTATACAGTTATGCAGTATTAAATTATTAGTGTTATTTATGATAATTCTAAATGACTACGATATAGATTGAAAAAAACTTTAGCGATAAAAATTGACCGATAAGATTAGCGTATATACAGGATGTTTCACAGAACTTCAACGGATCGTCAAAACGGTTTGAGATACACGGAAAAAATTTTATATTAAAAATTACTATGTATGGCAGTAGCCGTGGACTATTGCAGGAATTAAAAAATTTTTTACTATATTTTTCATTGTTTTACATAGTAAAAATTTTTATAATTCCAGCAATAGTCCACGGCTACTGCCATACATAGTAATTTTTAATATAAAATTTTTTCCGTGTATGAAAAAGTTAACAGATCAAATTAAATAGTATTAAATGCTCCAACTTTCGAAGTTCCCATTATGCATTTATGTACATGTATGCAGGTGTAAAATGCATTTGCATCCGTTTTTTAATGAATCACTATATTTTTAAATGCACTAATCGACGCAGTTTTTACATGAAAGTATTAGGGTATTTTTGTGAAAAAATTATTAGTTTCAGAGATTTTTTCACTTAAATATTTGTACATTTATTACATTATGGGAACTTCGAGAGTTGAGGCATTTAATACTATAATATTTAATTTGACCTTTTAACTTTTTTTATATCTCAAGCCGTTTCGATGATACAATTCGTCGAATTTCTGTACCTTTTAAATGGCGGTAGAATATATGTTTTAGTATATTTTAATACACAAAAAATGTTCAGACTGATAAATTACTAATGCAGATTGCGATCGTGTTATCGTGTGCGCACGATCAGAAACAGCGCGTTCGATCGCCACCGTTTCGGATCTTCACGAGCATTTCCAGAAACGGGCGTACGTGATGTCCGGCGTAGCGCGTTTGTTCTACCGCCTGTAAATTTCTCGCTCAGGAATTCTCACTTCTTGCGGCGCTTCTTGCGAGGGTTACGTACGGGAAGCGCCGCGTGCGAACCAACTTCCGCTCTGCGCGTCTGTGCGCGGACCGCCCTATGACGTCATGCGGCCGGAAGGAAGAACGGGAATTCTATCTTGAATTAGCGATCACCGGACGTTCCGCGTTTCTGTTTTTTTTTTATTTATGTATGCAAATGCCTGGAGATTGCTGCGATTATTTAATCAACACGTCGGAATTTCTGTCCGTAACAATTTTCCCGAGAGAGAAAAGGGTTATTCAATTAGTTACATGCAATTTATATCAACTGCATTCCAGAATATTATTGGCTTATTAACATATCGGATTTGTTAGATTATTCAGCAGTATAAACGTATAAAATTGTCATTAATTTATATCATACGATAATTCTGTTCTCTTTAAATATGTTAAATAATATTATCATTTGGTAGTCAAATGCAGTAGTTATGTCATGCTATTTTAAGATTTCTGACTCTATATAATCGTATATTTTTTTATCGATAAAATGAAATGAAATCAATAAAAAATATTGGAAAAACGCAAATATGCAATTTTTATACAATTTTATTGGTAGGATACTCTCTTTTTATATTGGTAAGATTTTCGATGTTATCACGGTAGTATAATTGATGTTCTGAGGAGATTATCAAACGACTGAAGTGGGCGGAGGTTCGCGATGAAGGAATAATTGTATGAGAACTTCGCGTAACAATCTTCCAATAAAAGATAATAAATTGCTTCGCTTGTAGACGAGCGTAAATTGAAATATTTATCTCGTGGGAGAACGCGGCTGGCGAAGTGGCTGCACCGTATTTAGATTGAAATTCAAAACGGCCTGTAGGTCAAAAGATCACATCCACGTCTTATTTTTTTCGTTATAATAACAGGGTAACCTCGCGAAAGGGCGAACGGGTCAGAGTGTGCGAGAGATTTCTTCGTGATTTTCACAAACCCTAAGGGAAGAGCTCGCCAAGCCTTTAAGCCGAAAGTCTCGAAGTTTACGTAAGGCTTCTGAGAATTGACAATGCTCGAGAGGAGTTTCCGGGGACTTTCGGAGGTCTGCCCAGTATTTTTCTTTCGAGGTGAGATTTCTATCCGACAGCCCGGAGGTCGTACTTTATAATTCATAAAAGTTAAAGGTTAACAGTTGGTAAATCTCATCGGACGTGTGACAGAGCTGTGACATTTAAATTATCAAAAATTTAGAACTCTTTTTTCCGATGATCGACATTATTGAGATACGCTGTCCTGACAGATATTTCCAGCACTTTTTCGCTATAGTAGTTCAGCTGAACATTTTCCACCGTAATAGATAGTGCGAATTTACGAACAATTATATAATATTATGATGTGAAGAATCTTGTTCTTTTAACATTTTTTGCAATTTTAAGCACTATCTTGCTATCCAAGTAAATTTAATTATCCTACGAGAGCCTATGCGAGAGAAATGAAGATCTCTTCAAAGTTTGAAGGGTCGACAGAACGGATATTGAAAGACCAGAGGCGAACGGTTGGAAATCGTAAGAAAATGCATTGAAAGCGAAAACAGAGTTTTCCACCGCGAGGAATCACTTCGTGAAAAGAGGGGAAATTAAACTGCCACAAGCCTGAGAGACGTTTATATGTCTTATCAAATCAAATAGAAACAAAAGAAAAATATAAATCTTTAATTATTATGAAATGTGTTCGTGCGCAAGATGTTTATTTCATACGCACATTATGCATTCTTATTTATCACACGAAATAATACCGTACACATTTTTTATTTCTTTGCACGAAGGATATGTTTATACTAAAAGTTGCCGTTGAGCGATAATAATAATGTTCAATTTAGCCTAATAAGTTGCGAAAACTTTCGTGATGCTTGAATATTAAGTATTTTTGCAACACGACGAAATACGAGAGGCGTTGCATATAAATACGAGTAGATACAATAAAGACGAGAAGAACTTTTCACATCAGCAAAAGGCACAAAGGCGATATCGGACGTACCACTCTGCGGAAAGGTAGTTATGTATATTGTAGGCAACGTAAATTAGAGTTCTTAAGCATCGCTAGTAATTACTGTTTTGTCCGAGTTTTGGTATTTTCTGAGTTGTCTTTATCTGAGGCTTTTCTTTACGAGTTCTACATCTATTCACGTTTTAAAAAATTTATATTTTTAAATAGAAATATACATTATACGAAATTCTTTACATCTGAATATATATTATTGAAAATATTACTAAAACAAATATATATATATAATATTGAAAATATATATTGAAAATATATTACTTGAAAAAACATCTGTTATTTAAAAAATTGTGCAAATTATTAATATTAATATTTGTGAAAATTATTAATATAGATCATGCATCAATTGATATATGTAATTTATTACATTGATATGATTACTCGACTGGACTTGTTAGTTTTCGATTAGCACAATTGAATGTAATCAATAACTATAATTGCGACAATCGATATAAATTATTTTGAGATCTTAATTATAATTAACAATTATACATCAGAATTTCACATGTATCTTACCTTGTGGGCTTTTGTCTTTCCTCCTGCGGCGATGCCTCTTCTTTTGCATTTCCTCGACATAATTCGAGGACGAAGAGTCATCATGGTCTGGAAACTCGTGGCTTCCATCCGCCGGCTTCCTCATCTCTTCTTGCCTCCTCTTCAACAGTTCGTAAACTCTCTTGAAGTAATCCTTAGTGATGTCCTCGTTTGATTTATTCGCTAGCGAAATCTTGCCGTTCAGAAAGCCGAAATTGCTATCGGAACCGTCGATGCCGTTTATCTTCGAATCAGAGTTGTTCGCGCGTTCTTCTAGATCCTCGCTTCCGTCGACGATTTTGAAGGTGTCACTCTTCTTCACGTTTGAGCGTGCGTATAACTCCCGGTAATCCTTGAAGGCACTCTTTGAAGGAATCGAGTTGTACCCGATATCAGGAGAATTGACGTTTAACGCGGACACGCTGCCAATGTCGTTACTGCGATTGTTCACTTGAATTTTGGCGATGATCGGCGATTGGCACCCGTTTGCGTTCGCGTTCTTCTGCCCAATGAGCAAGTAATTTTCCTGTAAGCTGGTGCCGGGTCTGCTGCCGTTCGTCGACGAAGTCTCATCTTCGGGAACTTTCGAGACAGCTCCTTTTCTCGTCAACAGCTCTTCGTTCTCCGAACGAGTCTTCTCGCTTCGATCGTAAAATGGGTTCACGCAATTTCTTAAGTTTTGGCAGACCTTGCAGTTGCGCGAGGAACAGAGATCGCGTTGCAGGTCCTTCCATCTCGGTCTGCTCATGAAGTCCTCCTCAGGCACTTCTCTTTCCGATTCCCGACGAAGTCTCTCGCTTCTTTTCCGCTCTTTGTATTCCCGCCAAGACTTTTCCACATTCTCCTGGCTCTTTATATGTCTCAGGGGATTTGCGAGGTCCTTGGCGCTGTCCGCGTTGGCCACCGCCGTTGCCATTTGTCCAAGCAAAATGTCGCTCTTGGTTTTTCGGTATACCTTCCTTCTGTCCAGACTCGACGACTCTCTCTTTAGCTGCGATTTCGATCGATTATCCGGTTCCGAAGCTTGGACTAAGGCTTCACTCTTCGATCGTCGATAGTTACGTAACTGTCTTTGAAGCCGAGAGTCCTCCGAAGATCCTCTATAGTTCACTGGCTTCTCCTTCTCTGATTGTCTGGACTTTAGTTTCTCTCTCTCGAACACTTCGGGATCGAATCGCAAAATACTTGTCTCACTGCGCACCTTTCGCGTCCTATAGTTCTTCTGATTTTCTTCGTGACTGTAGTCCGAATATCTTTTCCTGATTCCGGTGTTTCCAATGGTTTCCGGAACTCCGGCGCGAACGGCCAATCTCGAACACGTCTGTTCCATATTCATTCGCCGCTGTATCTTTTCGCGTAGGAACGCTCTGATTCTCGCCAGCTCCTCCTCATTCATGTCATCCTTTATCTTGCGAACGACTCTATCCACCTCGTTTGCTTTGGAACTCTCCTTCGTCGAGTTCTCTGTTGGGAGTAAGGCGCTTCGGGTTCGCAGATACGACTTCACCTTTTTGTTTTCTTCATTTGAATTCTTGTCTTCCGGATTGACCGTATTGTTCCTCTTCAAAGTACGATTTCCGAGACTCTTTTCGTTCGGTCCAATAGTGTCCTTCGTTTCGCTTCCGCTGCATTCTTCCTCATGAACTAAGCTCAGCAAAGTTTCGCTCTGACTCCTCAGATACGCTTTGACTTTCCTGCATCTATCCTTCGCGACCTCGTCCGGAGTTCTTCCGATCGTACTACGTGTACGCAGATCGTTCATGATTTGTTGTCGGAGATAATCCCCAGCGGAGTACCTCTTGAATTCCGCCGCTGCTTCTTCGACGTTTCTTTCCAGCTTCGCCTTCATCGTCGGATCTTCCACGGCGGAAGAGTGTCTCTTCTTGCCGCGTCCCTCTTTAATATTAACGTCGCTTCGAGATTTTCGCGGCGCGAAGTTGCATGTACCGAACCTGCTGCTAAAGCCGTCGATATTGCGATTACCCTGAAACTTCGTCGCGACGATCGAGGCGATGGACGATGTCGACGGGGAGGACGTTTGCTCCTTGCTCTTCGAACTGGCCCTAGACTCGTCAACAGGAAATTGTTCGTGGGTCCTCAGACCCTCCTTGAAGGAACCTCTGGCGCGCTGCGCCGTTCGGCCGGTGGTCTCCACTAGCAACCGGCCATCCTTGTCTAACAGCTGGATGACAGGCAGCGCGTCGGCGGACGTCGTCAGTTCCCACTCCCAGTGCAGCGGTTTCTGTAGCTTTAGCCGGATAATCGGCTCTGCCGGCTCGCCAAGGCCCGTGGAATCTGGACCGACCGGACTGGAAGTCGTCGCGCTGACGATCGGATGGGCGTTCTTCATGGTCCCGGTTCTTCTTCTCTCTGGTTCGCTCGTTCTCGCTCGAATAATCTGCCGGAAAAACCGCTCGCTCGCTCGCCCGCTGATCGTCCCGATTAATTTCTCGTCCCGAACGGGTTCGCCGTCTCTGGACTTCTTAACGGGTCCTGCCTTGCTTCGATGAATTTTATGGAGCCTGAGAAAGACCATCGACCGTTGTCTCGTTTCGCTGAAACGCACATTCGTTCACGTCGTCGTTCGTCTGATGAATTTTTATTTTCAGAATGAAGCACAATTTATATAATAATAATAATAATTTTATTCAAGTGCAAATGACATGAAATATCGTAATAATCGTGTAACGAAAATTATTCTATATTCTGAGGAGTAATCTTGTGTATATCACAATTAATAATATTAAGAAATAATAAATAAAATTCTGTAGTGTCACTCTGTGATCGCGAAAAGGATATTGCAGGTCCACTTCACACGTTCGACTGTTTCGTGTCCAAACAACTTCCGATTTCTGTGTCGCGTATCGTTTAGTATCGCTGTCGTTCAGTCACCGTTCGTTTAGCGATAAGCTCCGAGTTATAACTGCAGTCCCGTTTTCCGTACGACCGCGAATAGCAGCCACGTACAGTATAGTACGTGCTCTCGCGCCGTGGCATTCGAATTGCCGCATTCGCTGCGCGATCACATGATCGACGACGATCGCGAGACGGCGGGTTGCCGGTTTCGCGGGCGCGTAGTCCAAGTTCGCGCGCGTTACATGGCGTTATGTAACGCGACCTCGCGGACTTGGCAGCTTGTCAAATTCACGACGACGGAGACTCAACTTTCTTTCTTCGTAGTTGCCGAGATGATGGCGGAGAAGGAAGGAGAGAGAGAGAGATACACACACACTCAGTTTCGCGTCACGTCTCACGTTGCGAGCTGATTCGCGGAAGATCCATCTGCCGCGCGTTCCAGCATACCGCTCGTAATTTGCAAGAGCAGACGAGCCGTTGCGTACGTGAAGCGACACCACACGTGCGAGCGTACGTTGGTGCGTTTATGTGCATTTGTATCGCAGCGGATGTTGAATATGCTTGGCGACGCGCGCACGTATAAGTGAGATGCGTAATTCTCGATGAAATCTCACAATCGGCAAAATTCTCTTGTAGAAAATACGGATAATTTTATTTTAACTTCTTTCCCGAGTAATGAAACGTACAAAGGATGGAACGCACTGATGTGGAGTGTTTTGCAGCGATCAAATGTCAGTTAATTGACAGGCACGCCGCGAATTGCTGTAGAAATCGGAGATCCAATTTTTCGACGCTCCGGAAACACATGTATGCACTTTTGAGGAACATCGAGCATAAAGGATTCGAGAGCGGAAAGTACTTTTAATCGAGCGCGTTTAATTGCACGCGAGTACCTTTTTCTAACTCGCTCGCCGGGGCTCGTATGTTCGTTGGAAATCGCGCGATCGATCGCGGGGCACAGACTCCACGGTCGTCGCTTCTGCCCGTTCGGCGATGGGCGAACTTTTCGATCGGTCGACCGGTATATCGATTGATCGTCGCGTGGACTCGGCAGGCAGCCGTGGACCTCACTGAGAAATCGACACAGTGTGAGAAGCGAATCCGGGGCTGTGCGGCGCGGCACTACTGTAAACGCGCCCGGTGGCGTCATACCGGTCCGAAAATAAATCCCGCGGGATCCATCGGGTAGGGTGCAGGAATTCCGGCACGTGGGACGTGTCATGAATATCAGCGGAGACTTGCCTGTGTTGTTCTCATCGCTTGCGCACAGGTGCGTGCACGAGCGCTCAGGGTGCGTGGGCGAATCAGACGAACCGATTCGGTTCGTTTCGTTTCGAGGCTGGTGAACGCATAGATTTAATTCAGCATACAAAGGGATTAATGTTATAGACGGAAATATAATGAGGAACTCTAAAACGGCATTATTCAAAAGGGTTGTAAAGCTTTCTCGTGCGCGGATTTAGGCATTGTAACTTCGAGATAATTTTATAAATTTAATATCTTATATATGTACTCTATTATTTTTTATTTTTTATTATTCTGTGAAGATAAAGTAAGTGTCTTTATATTATTAAGCAATATCCAGGATATGTATCATTAAAAAGATTTTATTTTTGCTCGTCGAAAGAAGTTAAATAATTTCTGAGCTTGATTTTATGAATCAGTGAGTTAACACTGTAAATATATATTATATATATGCGCTGTTGGAAAGTAGTAGGTGTAAGATTAATTTTAGATTCACAAATTTAGAAACACCATCTTTACTCGAAGCTTATATATTCTGTTCTTAATAACATTACAATGAATAATACGAATCTTAGATGTTCGGTACTCGTCATTTCTTTTATTTATAAAGTCTAATCATTCAAATGAATTTTGTTTTGCATCAAAGTATTGAGCAATAATTGACATGTGATCAGTTATTGTAAATGAGTTTCGCGATGCCAATAAAAAACCTTATTGTTTACATAACTTTGAATGAACTTTGACTGGAGTTGAAAACGAATTACACTTGTAGGAATTCATAAATAGAAGAAATGGCTATTATTTCGAGACACCCTATATACACATTTGCTGCCAAACGCAGGTCGATCAAGATGGTGATGTCGGCCAACAGCTGCGATCGATGCATCTCAAGGATGGATCAATGCCCCGAAAGAAATTTGTTTACGATCGATCATGGACAGGGTCGACGAACATACATACATAGGTGCATACACGTATCACACGCTATATTGCTATGCCAATTTGGTTCACTCTTAATGTCTTTTTTTTACATGCATCAAAGCCAGTGACTGCGGCTATCATAAAATTGGATGTCGCGGCAAAAATCGCTCTGAATGAAAGTGCTCCGTGCTCTCGCAAGTTAAAAATGTATAAACTTTTTAAAAATTTACATTGTGTAGTGTGATGCAATTCCGGTAAGCAAGTTTCGCTCTAGTCGAAGTTTTGGATTAGCATAATATTTCCAGATCCGCATAATGCTCCTTAGGAACGCGTACTTTCCGCGATTCCGCGAGCTGCATTTCATATTTTACGTACGACGACGAAGAATATTTAACTGAGCGTGCATATCCCTCCAGGTATGTGTAACCGAATGCCTTCGTGAAGTGAATCGCTTGTGAGTTGAGGAATATTTCAGCGATGGAGAAACGCGTCGCGTCGCACGATGTCAGGCGTCATGAATAAAAAATTGGCCGGTATCCTTTTACGATCGAGCGTGCCCGACGCCGATTCGCGATGCGGCGACCGCGTCAAACTGGTTCATGCGTTGCTCGGTTGCTCGTAACAGGCTCTTTATTTTTACCCAACGTGGCCCCGATATCGCAGAGAGTTCTCGTAACATCTCGCGTCGCGCTAAATTCGGATAAGGAAACGCGCCATATACGCTCTTTCGGAATCTATGTGTCCGTTGATCGACACGCCAATCCAAATTCGGTTCGTAATTAATTACGTGTCATGAGACGGATGTCCATATCTTGGTTCGAGTATGGTATAGAAATCGCGATGACTGGCATTAATAGAGATGGAGTAGAAATCGCGCACTGTCTCTCTATATTTGCGCTGAGATAAAGTTCATCGCGTGTCATTAACCGATTAGCCGCGAGCCGCCGTTGAGCGGCACACTTATATAACTCGCGAGAGATGAGTCAAGAGATGTATAATTGCCAGAAATCGTCACCTTAGTCATCTCCAGAGATTATTTTTACCCAGCACATTGCATTGATGCATACATTTCTAAGCAAAATGCAGATTTCAACGAGGAAGAACATACTTTGTGTTATTTCTAATTACGATGCTTGTAATATAAACACATATTTTATTAGATACGAATAGATTGATTCAAAATATGTTATAATTTTAATAATAAACACAAAAAAAAATAAATATTGCATCCTGAACAAATAACAGGATTTGTAAAATAAATTCTTGTTGATGTTATAAGCGACGATGAGTTTATGGTAGGATTGGCGAATGGAAGAAAAATTTTTATACAGCATAAAAAATAATAATTTATTTTAGCATTCAGCAGAAATATAAACGTACAGTATTGGAAGTTACATCTATCCGAACGAATGTAAACGAGAGTTGCGTAAAGAGAGTTCGATAACAAATTACGTCACCAAGTATAGCCAAGCGTGAAAATTGGCATATGTGGTTTTGTCATTTATATATAAATCTCTCCTAATATTATAAAATACTATTGATGTCCTTTGTACCTAAAAATGCATCCAGGGAAAAAAGGATGAAATTGTTCTAAATTATTTCCTTGCATGATCGCTTTTATTCTTTCCTATATGTTACTTCTAACAAGTTTCCTAGCTCTTTTTTCAGGATATTCTCTGTACGTGACATCTTAATTGTCACGATTCGACACTAATAAAATTTATTGTAAATACTGGATTTACTTATCAGAAATAATTTAAAGCGCAGCTTTAGGGTGCTGTTAATATAAAGTAATCATAAAAAACGACTTCGGTGGTTATATTAAAATTAATTGATATTGTATATCACCGTCTGATGTATACGAAAGCGACGTTAAAAAGGAACCGCTGTTCTAAAATTTATTGCTTTCGCCAGACAGAAAATGCATTTTTTCAGAATGCACCTACGCGAAATCTGCACTTGAATAAATCTATCTATATGTCAATTAACGTTATATAAAATGTGTACGTATAATCAACGGGGAGATTGCTCACATAGCATTTTACAGAATCGTCACTGCATAATAATACTTACATTTATTGTGTACATGTAGTTATATATGATAATAATACGCGTAGCAAGTATATATATGTATATGCGTACAATAATACTAAATCGTACAACAAGCATTTCCAATATGGCTAACTGAGATACGTCGCTTTTAATTCGCACAATGCAGATGCACTCGCCCGTATAATAAATCATAATACTTATAATAAGTCAACAGAACTACTATTACGTAATTATAGGCGCGTTACGTCTCGTTTATCGCGAAATTGCACGTTTTTTTTCAAAGGAAATTACTATATCACGTATTACCGCATCATCGTAAAAAGTACTTTCGTGACGCTCTGAATCCTTATTGCGTAAGCTGGTCAGATAAGAACTTGATAAAGGAGGATTATACGCAACCGCAATAAGCATTTTATGCAATAATATTATTATATCAATTAATTTAAAACAGACTCAAAAGAGGATCAATTTTATTGCAGTGAAACAATATTTGTTATTGCGCGTTTCTATGTTTCAAATTAGTTATTCCTTAGTCCGTTTTCTGGTGATAATCTCATTTAAACGACTTGAAAAGAGATACAATACGGTTCGCTACGTTGAACTGATGTCAACGAAAGATACTTTTTGCGGCGCTTTGTATTTGCAAGTATATTAAATCTAGTCATGCTCGGACTTAAGTTAATCCTGAATCCTAGCCTGGACCAGTCTGTACTAAACGAACATACCGAGACACACACGCGCAATATAAATGGCGCAACAAGTGTATTTTGCTGCTATTCTATTCACGTAAATTAGAGCAATAGGATACGCGCGATTTTCCCGATACACCGCGTCGTCGAAAACTCACAGGAAACATCTCGACAATAACAGAGCTACAAGCAGTCCGCTCAGAAATGTGTATCTAAAATATTCGCAGCGCTCAAAACTAACGATGCACGGAGCTCCCAAGGGAAGAATAGATCTACGCGAGGCGAATTTTCACAGCTTCTGTATAATCGCACACGTGCTCCTTCTGCGCACAGTGTTGTCTTAATTTTTTTATCTAAAATAGTATGCTCACAGGTTTACCTTGAATCATCTAAGACCGAAGTCCATTTTCATATCATTCGGTTAAAAAATTCTCGCAAATATGTAATGACACGCGAATGTTGCATGTCAAATAGGGCGTTTAAAGATTGTTTTATTGATGGCCGTTCTTATAGCATTTGCCTTTGTTACAGCATTCAATTAATTTAAATACTGTTGCAAAAATAATAAGAATCTTATACACGTGTAGAAATTTTGCCAATTACGATATAGTATAAATAATTCCATATCAGTCTACAAAGTGAAATAAAAAAAAAAAGAAATCTGTGCAATGCCGAGGAAATAAGAGTATTTTACGAGTCACAAACCGAACAATTACCTGGCGGAAAAGAAAGTATCGCGTCTTCCTATAAATCGACGAAATTCGTTCACGGTCGGGAGTATCCAGACCGCGTTGCAGTTAAAGCACTCAAGCTAGAGTAGCGAACGGTCTGTTTGCCGGGCGATTCACCGCGATCCTCGAATCCTTTCGGAACACACGGAAAATTTGGTCATTGCAAATCCACTCGCCGCTTTTATCGGGATGCGCGCGGTCAGCTTATTGAAACCGGATTTACGTGCGTGGCGTATCTCGCTTATCAAACACGTGACGTTCAGCTAAATGAATAATTTCAATAGATAAATCGATGATGCTGTAATTTCTCTTCAAAGTTTAAAATTGTTATATAATAAATTTATTATGTAAATGTAAAGTTGATTCTCTTCATGTATAGAGAATAAAGGTGGCATGTTGATATTTTGCGTAAAAAATTCAATTTTGTATTCGTGATACGATCTGAATTCATACGTACACAAGGCTTATAACACGCGATATGCATGAACAAGCGGAAAATTACTCTTTAGCAGGCGTTGCGTAGCGTTATAAAATCTATTCTTCTGTTGGTAGCGAAACTCAAAATGCTTACGCAGGGATTCGACACGCGATACAATTTTTTTGAGACTCGGAGTAACGACGACTCGTAAAGGCTACGTGGTTATCTATATAGTACAGTAAAATACGAGCTGTGGGGTTTCTGGTTTTAGAACGAAGTGATTAATACCTGAATTCTGCGCGTGATCGGCTACTGCATGTATCTGAAAAGGAAAAAACAACAAATATTATTTAAAAACAAATATTATTTAAAAATAAATGTTAATGATAAAAAGGCTCTCGGATATAAAATCAAGATAATATTATTAAAAAGCCAATATGAGCCGTTGTTGGGGCGAAATAACATATTTATTAAAATACAATTACAAATATACAAGTGACGTAACTTTATATATACGTCACTTGTATATTTGTAATTGTATTTTAATAAATAAGTTATTTTGCCCCAACAACGG
Organism: Aphaenogaster ashmeadi; assembly: GCA_003063805.1. NCBI lineage: Eukaryota > Metazoa > Arthropoda > Insecta > Hymenoptera > Formicidae > Aphaenogaster > Aphaenogaster ashmeadi. Next base: position 682,395 of record NJRQ01000048.1, on the reverse strand, counting down.
CGTTGGCTCACATTGGCTTTTTAAAAAAAATATTTAATTTATTTTTCAAATACGCGTATTTTCATAATACACGTTTATTCTTGAATTTAAGAGCATCTTATTTTAACAAAACTTAAAAGTTTATTAAAATTACGGAAGTAAATTATGAAAGTATTGTATTTATTGAAATGTCCAAGGTTTTCTAGTTAGAAAGATTTTTATGGAATGTAATATGTGATTTTTTAATATATATATGATTTTCTAATTAGAGAAAGATTTCTGGAAAGTAATATGTGACTATGAAATACACAAGAAGATGCTCATAGACGATAAATGTTATAATTATTGTTATTATTAGACGAGATTTATGAAATAATACAATAGAATTTCGCTTCACCTGAGCAACGGCCTCTCGTCGTCGGAAGGAATCTTTTCCGGTGTTTGGCGGTTTCTCCGATTTTACGATTTTACGAACAAGCTTCTGATAATCATCGCAATCCCGTGACGGCGGTACTCCGGGGGCTCTCTTCTTTTTCAACATGTTTGTATCGCGGTCCACAACGGTCTCCGCGGATTCGTTCTCGCCGAAAGTTTCTGAGTGAATCACGGTAAAGCCGCCCAGGAACTGCACTGACTTTTTCGTGCCGGTCTTAGGAAACGGCGCACGTGTCTCCTTGTCAGACATGTGTGAGGCGTTCTTTTCATACTCCTCCGTCATCTTCGATCCTATTTTCGTCGTCTTATAGACTGGATTGTTGAGAGGGTCTTCCGGGACCCTCGGGGCGAATATCGAAGGTTGGGTTTTGTTGAATGACGTTCTGGTAAGGTCGCAATCGTTTGATTTAACGCTCCTGCCTCCACCTTTCGTTTCCTTTCCCTTCGTTATTACTTCCGGCCGCTGCAAGTTCCTCGCGGCAACGGGCACCGCTTGGCTCTTCGTGAACTTATGCCTAGCTACTTTCTCCCTATCGATAATTTTAGAATGTCTCTTGACGGTCGTCGTGTCGCCCCGAATCTCGTAATACTTAACGAAACTCCTAACTTTACCCGGGGTTATCGTTACAACGTCGCGAAACGATTGGTCGTTACTTATGTTAGCTACGGGTGTTACGGCCCTGTTATTGTCATTATTATTATAAGGGTTTACGGAAGTAGTTTTCCTAACTATGGCACACTTATCGCCGCTACTCATCGTATCCTCTACTAATGCTAATGCCGACCGATTTGCGATCCTCCTTCGATCATCGTCGGCCTCATCGTTCGCGATTACTTCGTCAGTCTTTTCTTTGCCGCGAGTGTGAATCTCCCTCGAAGCTATTTCGCGCTTTTTGCCGTTTTCCAGGCTGCTCTTGCGCGACGCATCCGCAATCACCTTGAACTCTCTACTATCGAAAATCTTGTTCATCGTCGTAGGTGCCCCGATGGGAATTCTCTTTTGGAATTCGTTCGCTTGCTGCCACTCGCACTCAACGTTATTTTTCTTAAGTATCGTTTTAGGGACCCGAATATCTCGCGATTTTTTAGGCTCTCGATTGACGTTGACTGTACTTTTTGTACCTTCGGACGTTTTTTCGATTCTCGTTTTTACATGGATCTCTTCTGATTTGATGTCTGAAGAATTTCTGCCGATCTCCATCTTGGAGTTATCTTTTGCAATTTTATTTTTGATGTCGCGGAACGATTCGTTGAGCTTTTTAATCTCAATATTTTTATTCTCTGTGACTTTTTCATTAATTGCTGGCTCAGTATCGTTCTTAAGGTCTTGAGGTTTTTCCTCGATCTCCATTTTCGTGAGATTTTCTTCTTTTACGATTTCCTCAACGATTATTGTATCATTATCCACGTCGATAGTCTTGGTGCTTATAGGAATATTGCGAATCTCGTTTCGAGATTTTTCAAACGATTTAGATGGGCTCTCTTTTTCTTTAAAAATTACTCCATTATTGATCGCAATCCGGCGAGAAATATTTTCGTCATCGCCTATCTTTGTTACTGATTTCTTATTCTCGGGGCTCACTATTTTTAACTTTATGTTATTAAAATTGCAGAGGAGCTCATTCAGCACGTCATTCTTCACGTCACTGGCACTTTTGTTCTCTGATGGCGTTGATTTTACGCTTGAAATCTTAACGATCTTTTCTTTCATTTCCTTGGAGTCCTTTAAAACTTTTTGATTCTTTGTATCTATTTTTGTCATATTATAGAAATCACACGAACGCTCACTTTCTGTCGTGATATCTGTATCTAATTTCCGAATTTTATTTGGTGATTTATTCGGATCGTTTAATTCTTTATCCATGCTTGTAGATGTTATGGCAGAAATTATCGTGCAATTCATCGAGATGTCTGTTAAATCGTCAGATAGCATAGTTTCCAAAAAAGAATTTCGCCTAACTTTCACGGGGACATTCTTCGCGAAAATGTCTTCCGATGGCGAAACTATCTCGTGGTTATTCTTGGAATCCACGAAAAAATTGCTTCTTTCCTTATTCTCTTCAGGTAGGCGAGTTTGTTCGATTTTAACCGATTTGTTTACGAGGTCGTCAGTGGAAATGTTCTTGCTCGATCCGTCGTCATCACGTTCGTTAAAAAAATTTTGGGGTGACTCATTGAAGAAGACTTTTTCGTTCTTGGCAACACATTCCTTTTTGATGTTATCGTTCGTTTTTTTTAGAAACATTTTCTCTTCCCGGTGTGTTCTTCTTTGAGTTATTTTCGCCGCTTCTTCAATTCTGCAAGCCGTTTCTAAACTGTTTTTATCTGTAAAGCGATGAACGTTCTCCGTGACTTCTGAAGAAGTATTACTTTGATCCACTTGTTTTGCATCGTATTCCTCGCTTGTGATAGTTTTCTCCGTTACTGACGTTATTATATTTTCCTTTCCGGTTTTGAGAATCTCATCGCTAGCCTGTGCGTTCCACGATATCAAATCAGAGTCTTCCTCATGAATTTTCTCGCAATCAACGTCGTTATTTCTATCATCACAATGCGTTCGTGGAATCGCTTTTAATTTTGTGTCAACTATGTTTGCGCCCGCCGGTATAAAAGGATCGTCTTCCCCCGTGACGGAATTTCCTTTCTCGACACTCGACGTGTATGATTTATCTCGCGTATTGTCACAGCGATCTTTTACGTTCGCGAATTCCTCTTGGATTTCAGTCAGTTTCACGGAAGAAGCGGCGCTTTGTTCGTTGGTTTGTTCATCGCCGAGAATGGATTCGCAGCTCGGTGAATTGTCACACGGCCCACCGATTTTTACATTAGAGTCGCGTTTGGACGGGGAAGAACTTGGCGATTCGATTGCGAATCGTACCTTCGTGCCTACGTGACACTTCGAATCGTCATTATTATCGAAAACGTCATAACCAGACGATCTCTTATCATTTATTCGATCGGTTTCGTTTGTGCTACCTTCGAATCGACAATCGTCAAACTTCTGAAGGAAGTCACTGTCGTCGAAAGGATCCCTCCATCTGCTTAAACACTTCTCGAACGGAAGGTTTGTTGTTGTCACGCGAAAACAGACGTCACTATCGTCGTCCAACATATACGCTTTCGACGATTCTTCCTTGTGTAAGTTTTGTGAATCCCCGGGATCCATAGAAGATACATTAGCGGAATCGATTTTGTTCCATGTGTCGGACACTACGTTCTCGAAATCCTGCAGAGTGAAAAAGAGCGGTGGATATTTGTCGAATGCTTTTCGTTTGGACAACGCGACATCGACGGAAGACACAAACGGGGGTTTTGACACGATGGACTGTGGAATCGGGTCAGTGTTTGCGCTGTTGCTCGTTGTCGAGTTGCCTCTCGTGAATGTCGAATCGCCGCGAGGCTTCGCTCCGATCATCCCCGACGCAGTGTCGATGACGCGACTCTCGCGGTGGTGTTGCTCGCTTTCGGCCCTTGAACAGCTCGCCGCGGTGTCGCATTGCGGATGGCGGGTTTCAATGTATCCAGAATTGTTTCGTCGACATTTTTCCGGCAGAGGCGGCGGCGGCGGACGTTTTTGCTGAGATATCGCGACATCGTTCGTGGTTTCCGTTGCACCGCTGCTCGCCGGTTCGATCGGTGCAATTTTGATTATCTTACGTTTCGTTCGCCGCGGCGGCACAGGTGGTTCAGTCGAATTTCCGTTATCTGCCATGGGAAAAGATTTGGGACCTTAGAGAAAGATTCTTTAATTTCGATAGAAAGTGGAGAAACGAGAGTTTTCAATTGATTCGAAAACGATACATTATTTGTGATATTACTGTAACATTTGCTACGATTCTTACAATTGTACATAATGCGAATGATAATATAAATATAGTTGCTTAGCGAACGAAATCCAGAACGTAACCGCGACGTTAGACTGTCCGAGACATACTAAAGATGATTCCTTAGAAGTGACACCCAGACTTCCCCTTCTTGTTACACGGTCAATACCAATGCTTATATCATTGCCAAGCTTTAATTTCATGCTAGATGTAATTTCATTAAAAACAGACGCAGAAACATTGCGTAATATTATCAGAAAAATTCTAATGTATTTTATTGTAATATATTGTACATACAAAGAGATTGGTGTGTACGAAAGCATATGCTATATATCTTATTTAAACTTCAGTTTGTTTAAAATTTAGACAGATTTAGTTAACAAGTATGCTACTTTATTTTGTAAAATTATTTTAGATTTGTTGAATAGTTGAGCAAAAAATTCATTCTTTTCCCTGAAGTCTTTTCTAATATTTTTAATTTAAGAGTTACGAACTTTGGTAGGGTCCTAGTCCTACAAGGGCTTCGCTAAACGGATCACAACAATTCGATTACATCCGAGACGAGTGCTATCGTATGTTCGGCATGGTCGTGTATATGGCTTGGTAGAGATAATAGTCTTTTCGCAAATAGAATTTTCTATGAGATTCCGTCATGTACGGTCAATAACGGAAAGCGTAATAAGTCGTCGAGAGATTTTACATTGACAAAATTTTATATATATAAGTATGAAATAAATACGCGGGTTATACCGTTACTCACCTAAATGAAAACTTGGCGACTTGTTCTACTGACGTCGAAATCTTCTATAGATAGCAGGATGCTGGCAGATTTTAGCGCGTTATTGTCAACGAGATCAGTCATGTACATGCTGTTGGCATTATTATGATTGCCCATAGCACTGGATGCAGCGCTGCTATATGCGCTTGAAGTATTCTGCACCGATGCTACGTCCGTGGTTTTCTGAATGATCCACTTGTTCATCATGCTAGATGTTTCCGCCTCCGACGACACATCGAATTTAAAGTCACTGCGAACGAGATAGAAAACGAAAGAGTTAAAACTAAGTTAACTCTGCAGATGCAGCGAAATCTTCATTTGTAAAAATTGATTAAGCCGCCAAATTAATTAATTATATTAATTATTGAATTAAGAGGAGCGGGCAACGTAAAATGCTGCATCCTCAAGCCTGATTTATCCAAAATTATTGTATAAGTAAACTTGTTTTTGCAAGACCTTGTCTGTTACTTTAGTAAGTTGTTAAACCAATCGTATCAACTGAAGTACTCACTGTAAGTAATTGTTTTCTACAGAGCCCTGGCCCTGATCATTTCTCGATTCCAAGCTTTTTCGAATAGCGGGCTGCGAAAGAACCAACTCGACCGTTTCGGACGAGCTCTGCAGCATCTTCAGAGCGTCCTCGTAGCGAAGGTTCAGCAGATTTTGTCCGTTTATTGCTACGATCCGGTCACCTGTCGAGGAAAATTTAACTAAAGATATTTTTGTATATCTAATTTTGTATATTATACATTGTATATTATTGTTGTATATTGTAACTATTTATGTTACTTTCTAATTCGAATCTATTTATTTATTTGTTTATCTCATTATATTATCGTTTATTTTTCGATTTATCTATTCGTATAGTTTATTACAATTTTAACTATAATCGAGAATAAGATAATTGCTTTCATTTTGAAGCAACGTAAACATTTTACTTACGAACCTTTGTTTACGTTTCCGGCCATATCGGCTGATCCGCCAACGGAGACTGCCTGAACATAAACGCCACCGTCGTTACCCTCCATAACTTGCAATCCTATGCTACCACCGTGGCCGCGTTCCAACTTGATCGTGTGCAAAATTCGTTCCTCGGCGAACGACAGCTCTTCTAAACGAGCCATTAAGGATGCGGACATTGATTCGTCCTCCGGAATCCGGAATGTTTCGTCGTTGTTTCGTATATCGGCATCTGTCGAGGCAAAAAGCAAACAGATTTTAAATAAAACTTCTATCTCAATAATATTTATAATAAATTTACATGACATATAAAATTTTTATACAATAAAAATAGCAAAAAATTGTTCACGCACACAGCAGGATCAGCTCATCAAATATTTAATTCGTTTAAAAATAAAGATTTGATTAAAGGGTATTTCAAAGTTTGCAAGAATTCGTAAGAATACTTTTGTATCAAAACGTGTTTTACTTGGATACATATTTTACTTTGGACTTATAAAGCTTGCTATATCTGCAATGTTGCTGGGAGCAATATTTTTAATCACATAAGCATAATTAATTAAAATTATTTTTATTTATATAAAAGGGGATTCTTATATGTAAAATATATTTTTATATTATTACTTACTCAGCACGTACGCTTCCGGCATAGGCGATTCGGTAGATCGCGCCGATAGCGATTGAATAGATGATTCGGTGTCGGACTTTAGAGACAGTGATTCTGTGTCGTCGGTAAGCGCGGTATCTTTCTGGACCAAGCTGCTGTAAATCGCTCGCGTACCCATTTTCACACCCAATCGACGTGGCAGGCTAGGTGTACGAAAACCACCTGACTGTTGCCTCGGCGCGCCGTAATTCGGTAAACTGGATGCTTTCATCTAGAATGATAACATTGCCTTGTTAAACAGAGAAATACGCGATAAATAATCAAAAGTAAAATTTAACAGCAAATTCGAACGTTAGCAATAATGAGAGAATAGTAAACAATTGAAGTACACTGAGAAAAAAAAGCTGTTGCTTCAATTAAAGTGGTATCACGGGGTGCCAAAAACATAAGTAGTTCATTCAATTGTATTATTATTAGACCCAATGTCTGCATTTTTAAACCAATAATTCAATCATTGTTTTAATAATCCAAATATTGGGTCTATTAATAATACAATTGAATGAACTACTTATGTTTTTGGCACCCCGTGATACCACTTTAATTGAAGCAACAGCTTTTTTTTCTCAGTGTATAAAATGTAACGTTGACGTACTACCTTTTGCAATGTTTTTTTGACGTCCGCCACATTCCAAACTTCATCCGGAACAGGAAATTCATTCTTTCCCGACAGACGAACCTTATTAATAGCGGCATATAGTTCTTCAGGATTGTTTGGTTTATCCAGCTGGTTGATGTTGTTCGATATAACTTTTGGGAGCGAATATGTACATTCAGTTTCAGCCTCACTGTCTAAACCGGGGCAGCCGTAGAGTTTATCGTGCTCCGATTTCGTTTCTTTGGGTTCCAACAAAATCTTGTGTGGCGTCGTTAAGCCTCTCTCTGATTCTTCCTCTGTATCTCGCGATTGACCCTCTGGTTCCAATCGCACGTTTACTTGCGCGTAAAGAGCATCATCTTCGGATGAATAAAAACCGGGTTCGCGACCAGCATCCTTCGTTGTCGTCACTACAATGGTATCTTTCTGAGGATTTTCATTTTCCTTATTTTGGTATTCCTCAAGTTGCATCGGATAATTTATTCTCTGCTGCACTTTAACTGCGCTTGCAATGGTTATCTTAGTTTTACCATCGCCGATCTTGGATTTTAATGGTGAAGGTTTTGCTTCCGTCAGGGGTACTCCAAAATCTGAGAAATGATAGATTGATTTTTTTCTTTAAATTTTTATATAAATGTTTTTAAAAAATAACATCTTATAAATTTGTAGAATTTATTAAATTTTATATTCAATTTTGTATTTTAGAAATAATAAAATATCTAACAAAAATAAAGAATGCGATGAATTGAGAAATTGATAGCAGTAATTAAAATGTTAAGTTTAAAAAAGTTTTTGTGTTTAATGATTTTTGTCAGATTATCAATATAATCATTGCTGAAAATTTCAGTTCAATTTTCTGCGATAATCATATTTTAAGATTTCCATAGAAAAGGAAGATCAAAATCCGTGCGGCAAAGTGTCATAATTTAGCTAGTTTCCTGTCGCGTAACTTTCGCAGAAAGTTCAAGTTTTAAACATTTCAACAAGCTTAATCGGTAGGAAAGTGCGCGTGTACCTTTAGCGAGGCCCTGAAGCGATGTGAGTTCCGAACGAAGTCTGAGGAAGAACTGATGATGTAGGGAGGTGAGCTTGAAGGCGAAGTAACTTCTAGAAAATAGAAAGGTACTTTATGCAACGGTTGTTATTACAAGCGGTACTTGGTGCACAGTGAGACACACATTTTCGAGTGCTCGCTGGCACTCGGCATTGTTTAAAGCCGTTCGCTCGATCGATCTTCGAAATCGCGGCGAGCAAACTTACTTTCGATGATCCATCCGCAGTTTGAATTTGCATCGTTTCCCATTCAGCTTGCTGTACACCACCAGGCAGCTTTTGCTGTAACTCAATGTCTGCACATCCCGCCACTGAAAGTGGGCCAGTTCCGTTCTCTCCCTCGGCTCGCCCCCTCGCTCCAGCAGCTTCAGGCCTTGAGAATGTATCGCCAGCCACACGTTGCTCTCCGTTTTTTTCTTGCTGCCTTTACTGTTCTTATTGTTATTACTGTTAATGCTATTAACATTATTATTGTTATTTTTGCTGTTATTGTTATTGCACGTTTCATCGCGGCATAGACCCACGTTATTCACGTGCTCGTCCGAGTAAGGTATCATCGGCACACTCTCGCGAGAGCTTAATCGCGAGTTCTTGATCCTGCCATAAGCAGGAGAGATCTCCCGGGAGGGTTTTTCCTGGCGATAAGCATTTCCCGCACCGTCGAGCGCCGACACGACGTCGCGGTTGTCGGACACGGCGCTCTTCCCCTTTCTCTGCCGCATCATTAGTTTCTCCAGCTCCTTCGAGTCTACCGTGGCGATGTAGTAGTGCGAACCGTAATCCGGCAGGGACTGCGCGTGAGTTATGAACATCTCCTCGGCTTTGTTCGAGTCCAAGCCACGGCGGTCGCGGTGAGCGCGGTGTAGCTGCGCCCGAAGTGTATCGGCGTCGACGCAGGGCTGCGATTGATGCCGGTCCGCGCTCAATATCAAGGACTCCGGCACGTAGTGCTCGAGGAGGAAATAATCCCCACAGCCGTGCTCCTGTGAGATATACAATAACTCTGATGAAGCAGAGAAGTCATGCACAGATTATGTCAGAATTATTGTCAACTCTGCCACAACGGATCAAAATAACATCTCTAACAATTTACTTAAGTTGCTGAGAGCTGACTCAACTATCGACCTCTAGTATTGGTTGAATAATTGAATTTTTAGCATAGAAGTTATGTACACAATATATATTGTTATATATATTATATACATGTTACCGTAAATGTGTTAATTAGGTAATTATGCATAATTACCAGTAAATATGCATAATTCTCAATTCTCAACAAGCGGGAATTATGCACATTCTCCGTTAATTATATATAATTCCCGAATTAATCAAATTTCTCGTAACATATATAATATATAATACTTTATCTATATCTTAACATCTAATTTAAATAGTATAAATAGTACAAATAGAAAAAATGACGGTAATTTTGGAATACTGTAATATTTATTTCTATTAACTCATTTCACTTAAATTTTAGAATTCGTTACTTCGACATTGAAATCCATGAATTTAACAATCGCTGGATATGAAAATTCCTAAGTCTTATCGTTGTGAAATAGAAGTTAATCGCGTTTCACAATAGATGGACGTAAATTCTTCACAGAATTGCAAATATTCTCTATCTACGGTGTCACAGCTTCTCACTTCACCTAATCCCTATTATCTAGAGCTTAACGATCAGTTTCAAACATTTTATTGTTCCGTATCGTGACGGTAATTTCATTACAAGCAGCGCGCATCGTATGAATCACTCGTTAACTCACGTTGACGTTGTAGTTCCCAAATTCAGCTTGAAGTGCGAGGCCCGTCAAATTGATTAATTCGGAATATGGGCAGACCAGCTGCTGCTCCAATATACATCGCCTTATTTGCAGATATAGCAGATGCTTCGATATCCAACTCCTGGAAAATATACGGATTAGTTGTAGCCGAGACGAATGTATTGTTGTTCTCTGGTTCGAACGAACCTGGTGCCACGAAGAGATGGCAGGAAGAATCGAAGTCGCAGATACAGCATGAAACTAGTCGGTAGACCTAGCAAACTTTTGCTTTTGCCGCTGCTTAACCATCCCGGTGGTGCGACCTTATTTAATTTCGTGTCGGATGGTAACATCGCGAAATCCCCGGCCAGTAGCACGGCCAATCCCAGAGTGAAGTTTTCATCGAGGCTTTCCGCTTGAACAATAGCCTGAAAGGATTTGCATATACAATATGAAAAGTGATATACATTATAAACCCGTTTGAGATTAATTAAAGAGTCCATATATATAGTTTAACTGATAGTAGTTTTAATACTTTAGCAGATAGAATAGATAAACGTGGTTATATGAACGAATATTAATTAGATTAAAGACGTAAATATAATATAATTATTTGCTATATCAATTTCTAGTGTAAACCAAAAGCATAAATTTGATTTCTGTCTTTGCACATTTCTGTCTTTTCTATTGGCGTTTCTTATGCAATATATATAAGAAACGTGAGAGAGAAAGCTGAAATAGTGTTTATAAGCTATGATTCATCGCGAGATTGTTACGCGAGACAAGCAATTAAATACAGAGACTACGGGTGTGCATTTGATTGCTCTAAAAGGTTATTATAGCGCGACACGATACGTATTTCTGTCACAGAGGTAATTTTCTATTGGCGCGAATCTGCAGGAGTAATCCAATTTGGAAGTTCTCGGCGAGCTCTCGAGTCTCAGGCGCTCTGTAAATCGACCGTTTATTAAAAATTGCACGACAAAATATCCTGGTCACGTTCAAAAGCTTGAATTAAGTGACAGATACAGGAAGAGCTACGAACTTGAGGCAGAGACCTGTCTTTTTAAACTAGTGAATTTAAATGCCATCAAATTTCCTTGCTCCACTTTTGTATTTCAGCGCTTTCGTAAAAAAGAAGCCTAATAAACATTGCTATAAACTATAAGAATGTTAAAGACACTGACTGTTAGTAGCGCAGTGATCTAATTGTTTTTAATTATCATGATGGCTTCGGCTCGCATAATTTTATTTTAACTCTAATATTCTTATAAATAATTCTGAATAATATTGCCGACCGATTCTTTCATCGGTAATTTTGTTGGTAGCATAACGAGAAAAGTGTCTGTCTCTGTAATGTTGGATTTGAACAAATGTTGAAGAATAGATTTTTATGGAAGAAGCAATTGCACAATACGTTCGTCGTCGAGATCACATAACTCGTGGTTTATGGATCTGTCGTATATAATGATTAGGCTTGGCGGCTCGCCAGAACTTCTCGCAAGTTCACGCCGGAATTTGTGGTCTCGTAAACAACCGGCCACGTCTTGGCTTTTGCGGCCTAAGTGTGGCTTCGAGAGGCCACCGTCGCGCGAACATTACGATCGAACCAGTTCCGCTCGAGAACTAGCCAATGAAGTATATTTTTTAAATGCTTTTTGCCAGGATACCGGCAGAGTATATTCCTCTGTGTGCGCAGCAAATGAAAAATAATTTTTTCACGAAGCTCTCGCGTGACGCCGTATATATTTCACTTGATACAATTTATTAGCGTCCTGAGAAATGACTTTACAAAGAAAAATCTTGCAAGGTAGAAAAGTTACATGCGCGGTAAAGCATAGGATAATACATTTGAAGAGTATCACCGAAAATTTATTTCCAAATTATTTTAATTAATTGCAATAATTATGTTTGCGTTTATTACGTTGTTTTAAATGGATGATGTTTGTTTCATCGTTATCATTTCTTCATTATCATCGGATTAACATGTTACATGTATATATTTGACAACGTGAAAGCGATGACCATTAGTCACATGATTGATTTGTAGATAAATTAATGCCACTTGCGAATGACTGTCAATAATGATCATGTTATAACAACATCACACAAATGAAGATTAATAACACGTTTTTAATATTTTGATATTACGCTTGAACTTTAAACTTTGGAGAATGTTATTCATCTATATCAGTGGTTCTCAACCTTTTATGCTTTACGTACCCCCTGGAAATGTGTAACTGGCGTACCCCTTGTGTAGATAGATAAACCTATAGTTATATAGTGTAACAATTAATCAGCAGTGTTGCCAACTTAGCGACTTTGTTACTAGTTCTAGCGACTTTTGAGCTCTCACGGCATATCTCCAAAAATTTTACCGTGTACTCCACGTTGAGAACCCCTGATCTAGATAGTCTTTTTATTAATTTAATTAATAATTAAATTTATTTTATTTTATTAATTTAATTAATAATTAATAAATAACATCTTTCTTTCGAGAATAAACTACATGAAATATCCGATTCTTTACTTTTTTTATTCATCTTTTGTTTGAAACATACATTATTCTATCAAAATTAGCTCTTCTATTCGCGTTGCTTGCATTCCCTAGTATTTTCTGCACCTGAAGCGAGATAGACATACGCGCGGGCGTTGAAGAAAACAAGAATGAGAAGTACGAATGTAGGAAGTGGAAGCAACGCGAACAAACCTAATGTTTATAAAAAAAATTAATGAATTTAGTGCATTTTGATTCTTTGCCATTGAGCTTACCTGAAATAAATCTCCGGCGGTGACCTTTTGAGGATCGCAAGTTACTTCCACGCGTTGTCCTGTTAGCATTATTACGACAATCCGGCCAGAGTTGCCCGCCTACGCAGATGAACGAGTTATTAGTTTACCATCATATCATTCCATCTCTCATATTTTTTATTTCTCTTTATGTTGATACAAATATTTATTTAAATCCAGTTTCCTTGCATCAAAAAAAATATCAAATCCTTTTGTAAAATATTTTTACGGGGTTATTTATTTTACGAATTGTGTGGGTGATATATCTCTATTTAGTTTAATACTGATATTTGCGTATTTTATGGAAATGATAAATTACAAATATATTTTATACAATAATATATAGGAGACTAGATTATAAAATATTTATTTTAGTCGAATAAAATTAATATTAATTTAGAGTCCAAAAAGATATATTATTAATTGTTAATTTTTTAAATCCAAGAGACACGAAAGTTCTGAAATTATATTAAAACAATCCATGTCGTCCACGCAAAGCCACGTACACAGCCAGGTTGAGGGGCGATATCATGCTCCGGTATGGTCTAGTGGCTAGGATACCTGGCTTTCACCCAGGAGGCTCGGGTTCGATTCCCGGTACCGGAATATCTTTTTACCCAGTCATATTTTCACATAGCTACAAATACGTTCTTAAGATCATCCCTACACGTAATCCGGTATGGTCTAGTGGCTAGGATACCTGGCTTTCACCCAGGAGGCTCGGGTTCGATTCCCGGTACCGGAATTTTTTTTTTATCCAAATTGGGCAAAAAATAAGAAAAGTAGATTAAAATTATATTGCAAGAGTAGTGCTTACAAAATTTATAAAACGATTAATGCAACAATTTTTGTTAATATAATTTTTTTATATTTTATCTGCAGGAGTAAAAAGTGATATAAGGGTATTAAATTAAAATAAAAGTAATATGTTGAAGCGTTTTATATCTTGAAAATTGAACATATATTTTAAAATAAATATATATTTTTATATTTCATATTGAATATTTTGGATAATAATATTTTATTGCATGGATGCGTTAATATTACTTTTATTTCTGTAAAATAAGTCTATATTTTGCGATATAACAGCCTTATTATGTATATTTATTATTTTAAAGTTAGTATCGAATGTAGCATTATTGTTAGCAGCTGGATATATGAACCTTAGCCTCCTCTGTTTCAATCCGGTATGGTCTAGTGGCTAGGATACCTGGCTTTCACCCAGGAGGCTCGGGTTCGATTCCCGGTACCGGAATCTTTTTTTTTCGCATTTTATACATCTTTAAAATTTTTATGTATACATTGTGCAATATTAGTAACTGTTATTTTAATTTTATGTTAACAATATATTTAAATTTCAGTTTTTTTATTTTATAACTGTGAATATATTTTGTGTATGCTTATTTTTTAAAATTTAATATTTTAGGCTACATAAATTGACTTCTACAATTGACTTCTGTCTTTAAATAATTAAAATATTAAATAATAGTGCAATGTAATTAAGAAGATATAATAATTTTAATAGCATCTGCTATTAATTACATTTATTAATAACATCTAATATATTGGATATGAGATTTATGTGATATAATATGCAATGATATATTTTCTAAAAATATCATCACTTCTATATGTTGTCATCGTTGTTTGGAAAATGACCATCGTCATCCGGTATGGTCTAGTGGCTAGGATACCTGGCTCTCACCCAGGAGGCTCGGGTTCGATTCCCGGTACCGGAATATATTTTGCATTTATATCTTTGCGAATGTTTTGATATCTTTTTTATAGTTTTCATTTTCACAAATTTTAAAGGAATTTATATAACAATTCATAACTAAAATCTGGACAAGAGTGATGCTTTGTAGCAGCAGAGACACCCAACCTCCGGTATGGTCTAGTGGCTAGGATACCTGGCTCTCACCCAGGAGGCTCGGGTTCGATTCCCGGTACCGGAA
>NJRQ01000048.1:646063-662484 GCA_003063805.1 Aphaenogaster ashmeadi | reverse complement strand
CCCAAATTCTATCAACATTTTTGGATTTAGGGGGTAAAAATACATAAAATGTACCACCTCTCAATTGATTTCTCGTATAGGCCCTAATTCTGCATATTTACCAAAACCATTAATGTGGAATCTACAAGATTGGTCTCATTGTAATTTACGCTTACGATAAAAATAAAAAGAAATAAAATTTATTTCATCTCAAAATTCATGCTTAACGTTGTAAGTCAAGAAATTATAACAAGTATGAAAACATAGAGTGTATAAATTATGAGAAGTTAATTATAAATAAAATCAATTGATTTTTTATTGGCGCGAGTAAGTACGAATGATATCCTGCGCGTACCTGTTTATCGATGACGATCCACCGTAAACATCATCACCGCGACAGATCGCGGGGACTTTCGCCGACAGCCCATTGACTCGCACATCCTGGGAGCTCAGGAACGGCTTAACCGGCAAGGCATATATCGGGTCGTTGTAAACATTCCCGTCAGGATTACCGTCGGCCATCGCGTTCGTCGTCGTCGGCAGATTCCCGCTACTCCTGGTATGTTGAAGCCGCGTGTAAACCGGCTGCGAATACGTCCTCGAGTGATGATGAATCCGACGTGTCGCTGCTGGACCTATCGATCGGCTGCCACTTTGGATATCCAGCTGCGATTGAAAGTGCGTTCTGTAGGCGCTGAGGGCGATCTCCTGATGCTGTTGTTGTTGCTGCTGCTGCTGTTGCTGCTGCTGCGAATCGCACAAGCTCGTCAGGTTGGGATGCGACTGGGAATTGCGCGATTGCGTCCTGAAATGCACTCCTTTTATGTGCTGATGATTGTAATGATGACTATCTTGCTGATGACCTTTTGGCGGTTGCTGTGCATGATCTTGTTGCTGATGAAGCGAGCGAAATTGATTGGCCGGACGTTGAACGCGATCGTGTTGTTTTTGCTGCCGTTGCTGGATAGTTAATTGATTCGACAAATGTTGCCCAACACGAGCCTGATGTTGAAAAGATGGTGGTTGACCGTTCATAGTTTGGACGTAGTCCTGCTGCTGTCGTTGCGGATGTTGGTGATGACCGTAGATCTTCTGCTGATTCAATTGTTCGACCATGTTTCGTGTAGGACACAGGATGTTCAGCTGATAGTGGGCTGCTCGTTTCCGCGCGGCGTATTGCGGTGACCTCACAACCTCTCGATACATTTCCATCACTATGTGCGTGAAGGGTCTTGCTTGCAGACGCGTCCGGCAATATTCGGATATTACCTGCAAAGAGAATGATATGATAGTATTGCCAAGTCGTATATTAATAGCATGAGTAGAGCTTTTATTGATATCTTTTTTTTATTTTATTGATAGGGACAGGAAAGGATCCGCGATAGAAGCAGAAACTGCACGAGTTGTAGTCCTATCTATGATTAACATTGTAAAATATAAAGACATCTTTTAATTAGAGAATTCATGAAAAATACAGAATTCAAAATATGTAATATTGAGTTGGCAAATAAGTTCGTATGGTTTTTTAGAGTGGAATGAAACACAATTTTTTTCCCAGCTGGCGTAAATGGTTTTTTTACACTTGTATGGGATATATTCAGTGCCGTAGCAATCTCCCGCACCGATTGGGATGGATTTTTATCGATGATGGTCTTAACATCACTTGAATCAATCTCGGAACGGGGCGCATCATTGACGTCATCATGACTTCAAAATAATGTCAAAGATGTCATTTTAGCATCATTTTGACATCATCATGACTTTCTGTTCTACTTGGGTATCTTTTTATGAGCCTCCGCAGCTCGTTTGCCTTTTTTGAAATAATAGAGCAAAATATGACGATAATGCAGTTATTTACTTCCATTTTCACAACTACGCAGTATACTGATGTTAGCCACACTAAAATTTACAGACAGATTATGTGAAACATATCCTTTCAAATGCTCATTCGAGTAGCGCGATAACGCTGAGAAAAAAAAGAGTGAACCTGCACTGAAGCAAAAACCGAACGAACTTATTTGCCAACCCAATATAATCTCGTTTATATCAATAATTAGAATGTGTTCAATAGCGTTATCCTGTGACGTAAAGGTAGAATTACTTAATTAGCATGGTATACCTATTTATATATATTGTATGTCAGATAAACGTTAAATCTGAAAGTTCGCAATAATCATCGCAGACATAATATGATCGCGCAGATGCGTTTATCGTGCTACCCAGCGCCCTGATTATCTAGTTTCGAAACTTTCGCATCGCGCAGTAGACGAACTATTAGCTTAAGAGGACAATAGTTGTTGTCGGAATTCTATAGATCCAGCTAAGCTAAGATCCTTAGTGGAAAGTGCTAACACCTATTAACGCCTTATTGTGTTTCCTATGATGATGAATACGAAACTTTACGCACAGACAATGATTTTAAGAAAAGATTGTGAAAATATTATTCTCTTTTCGTAAAGATTTCATAATGAAATAATTGTTGTCGAAAACGTTAATATCTATTTATACGGTTAATTAGAATGTCGCCTTTGGATTTATTCACGCTTTTAGCTTTATTGCTTGCAATCAACTGGGTCGTAATCAGCTTTAATTACATGATATACGCGTTCATAGCTTTTCGTTGCCCAAATGTTTCTTCTTCCGGTTTTTAAGATAGAAAAAGGAAATTTTAAGCTGATAAGGAAATTAGTTCTACATATTACTTAGTCAAATGTAGTGTTGAATAATGACTTGGTGATAAAACTTTCAATTAAGAATGGAATTTCGACAAGTATATTAATCAGTCAGAAAATTTAATGCGATAATGTTCTGAAGCTAAATGTAATAAATAGGATCGAGACGGCCTTTCAGTCAGCTACAGTAGAAATTTTTCGACACACGAAGGCAATGGACAGACCTGAGGTTGATATGCCGTTTCATCACACTGAGATATCAAGAAATAAGCGATGTGCGGGAAGAGTAATAGACCTGTAGCCTATTATTCTTAACAAATAACGGCAAATGGTGCTCCGGTGGCTATCAGTTCGTGCCACGATCGGCATCCACCGGCTGCGAAGTCAGTGAGGCACTCGTCTTAACCTCGGCGTGTTCAGCCACAGGCTTGCTTTATCCGTGCGGATAGATATGGCCAGGCAAAGTAGGTACTCGAGCGGATAATTTATTGGCCGCCGAGGATTCCTCGTAGAAACTGCGGTTCCGCATTACGCCGCATGCCGCTCTGTACCCTCGCCCTTCCGCCTTCCCGCCGGTCGATTTCATCAATTTCGGGGGTTATCGGGGTTGCAGCTGCAGAATTATCGCGGCCCGAGATGGACGACTTATTATCAGGCCGTCGCCTCGTTCTTTGCGCGCGATAGCGGCCGCAGCGGCCGTTTTTGAGATTGCCGCCCGTTAATCATCGAGCTCGGTGAAATTATCGTAGGTATATGTGGGCACCACCCTCGTATGCAATTTCGCGTCCGGAACTGCCGTTCGTCGTGTCGCGCTTCGAGGCGCGCTAAACCCCTGGAAGATCCACGGAATTGTACGCGAACCGGTTTGCGAATTTATTTCTTGTAATGTAGCAGCGCCGTCGCCTAATGACGTCCCGTGCCTGCATAAAGTAATCTCTTGAGAGTGAGATTTGGATTTGCGACTTGGCTCGTGCAGATTTATCGGTGGCTTCATCGCGCTTGCAATAAGCCCCCGTTTTAATCTTCGTTTTAACCTTCTAACTCTTGCAATCGATATACTGTTCTTCATTCGAGTTATAAAATCAGAGCGCATGTTGTACGTAAATTTTTCGACTGATTTCTGGTGCTAAAAGTCGAGCGATATTACGAGTTTTCTCGCACGAAGGTTCTCCTATTTACAAATTGAAGATGAGAAACTTCCTCTCTTTTCCTCGCCCCAAGTTTCCCAAGAAAGTAAAGAAAAGAAGTTGATTTTCTTCTTTATCTCAAGTTTATACGCGTTCCAAGACTAGAATTGAAAAATTTCGAAGGAGTCGCGTCGCGACGCGTGCTCCGCGTTCGTGCGGAAATATACGACGCGCTGCGTCCTCGTGTTGCAACGTGCAACCGCATCCTCTATCATGCTATCTGTTCGCTCTAATATTTACACATGGGAGAAGTCTGCATTACACGTAACTCCCGTCTGTTTGTTGTCTGATCAAAATAATTTAATCAATGCGCGGGGGCGTCACGCAACTCTATCGCCCACGATTAAATTTCATCTTGCCATTTGCATTTGTATAATGTCGTCGAAAATGCGATGAACAGGTAGAAATCGCCCGTGCGCATTAACTCTCCTCGTTAAATCCTCTCAACGTGGGGTTAATAACGAAACTGCGAAATCGAAAATCGCATTTGGAAAATACGCTTTAATTCTAATATGTGAGTAGGAAAAACAGGATTTTCAATTAATATTAATCTTATTTTGTTTATTACGGGTATACTATGTGGACAATTAGCAGAAATTAATTCGATACAATATATAACGATCGTATTTACTTTCTATATATAAAATTTATTTACTCATACAAAATTTATTTACTCAAATTATAATGGGTATATATAACAGCACGCGTTTAACATACTGGAATAAAGTTAATATTGTAAAGAGATAAATATATCTTTTGGTAGAAATGCATGGAGCATGCGATTGTATATTAAACGACACATTTTTTACAACAATGTGAAGTATTTTCTATCACATATATCATTTTCATTATCTTTTTTACATGGCATCCTTCGAACGTGTTATACCACAACTCATCGAGCTATTATATGTGGTTGGCGGTTGTCAGAGCGTATATTCATTCAATTGGTTTTCAGTTCGTAAGGCTTTTATATATATATATATATATATATATATATATATATATATATGTGTATGTATGTATAAAATATCTTATTATTATATATTTTTATATATACACATATATATATAATAAAATATTTTATATACACTGTTCCACGTTTTTTCGCTGTAATAAATTCTTTTGCGAATTAAGAATTTCTTCTTTGAAAGAGAAAGAAGGGAACGCAATTTCATTAGACGCGATTTACACAACTTTTTAATTATGGACGTTAAATATCTTGATAAAGAAGACTTAAATTAATATCTCATTAAAACACAAGTTTTAAATAGTATTACACTTGCAGCAGTTGTAACTGGGCTACTGTTATAAATATTGGGCCCACGTTTATTATTTATCTCAATGTTATTTCGATGCAACTCAGCTACGGACTTTTTTTTGCTCTGTATAGTTAATTAAATTTCATAATGTAGTATTCGATCAGATACTAAATATTGTTTCTGACTCATTCATTCTTCGAGTTTCCCTTAAAGGTACGTGTATTCATCATTGCAACATGACATCTCACGTCGCTATTCCTTGTCACGCAAATCATCGGCGCCTGCTTGCATCTCGAGTGTCGTCTCGACGTACAAATGCTGTACGCGCAGCGTGCTCGCTCTGTCCGTGATAGGTGATTCAATTAAAGCGAGCTTTCATGCAAGCCGACGGCGGACACCCAAGGGCCGCGCGGTGTCGTGGTGGCTATGATTAAGTCTACGTGGTCTATCGATTAATCCCGTATGAACATTACCAAAGTTAGACGTAAACCATGCGTAGCTAACAGCGAAATAATCACAAAAAAGAAAATCCGTAATATTGCTTATCCAATTTCATTTTTCCATCGAATTGAATTTCTAAGCGAACAATTCATCGGGGAGACAATAAAAAGTAAGTATGTAGTCGCGTGATATTATAGCTTGCTGTTTAAATACAAAATACATGTAGTACTCAACATACTTTTGTTATTTCTAACGATGATAACATTTGTTATACTGTCTGCTTTCTGGGAATCATAATTTAGATGATTGTTGTATGAAAAGAAAATCATGAATAAAATGCATAAGCATGGTGTTCTACATAAAATACCTAGCTCTTGCGATTATGATCTACATCATGACATGGATGCATGTCTATGCAGATACATGGACTCTAGCGTGGAGACTAGATGCACACGTATACACGTTTGCTGCAACATCTAGTCGCAGTTACAAACTAAGGGCCGAGTTATTACTGTGACACGTTGCGTCTCGAAATTTCATCGTCACGGTAGTGTCGCGTGCTATTAGCGACAAATTGCTTTATTATTCTCACCGTAGAGACAACCTTTCTTGACGCGCGCTACGCATTCCTCGTGTATTTGTGCCCAATTCCGGTCCGACGCAGCTGCTCGCACGGATATGTTCGCGACGTTGAATTACTCACCATTCGTAAGCGTGATGTGGAAATTAATTTTGCTATGCGCTGCTGTATATTGGGATTAGGTATTGTTAAACCGCGGGTTAACAATATCTAATCCCAATGTACAGCAGCGCATAGCAAAATTGAATTGTCAAGATCCAAGTCGCAGCGATACACATTATATAATGTACCTATGATCCGTGATTATATGGTTGTCTATGCAGTTCTTCGGTGTATACACTCATTTAGACATCTAATTTAATACAGAATACAGCAATACAGAATCTTACCGTGAGATCTATTTGAAGTGTGTTATTTTGTTATTATGTTATTTGAAGCGTATTTTCCGCGACTATTAATGCAAAAATTTCAACGCCCGATTTTATCGTGGAATAAAATATATTCCAAAAAATAACTACATGGAAAACATATGAAAATAAATCGAAAAATATAATGTAAACAAGAAAGATTAAAATGTATATTATTGGATATCATCTGCATCGCTGTGATGATGAACGTTACGCTTATCTGACGGTAGACATATCGAACAACTACCAGCAGAACGATGAAACTAGAGAATCGAAAACTGTTTTGCGAAAGATACGTGTGGGAAATGACGCGCTGTTACGGCGCGCAGAGTGAAATATCGAACACTGAAGAGTCACTCTAAGCGATACTCGGTGATTTATTTCGGACCATTGATAGTGCGCACACAACGAACTTCGGAATTTTGAGCTATCTAACCATACCCCGCGGCAAAATCGGTAGTCTCGGCCTTTTATTAGCAGATTGTACAATGCTCCGCACAATGCTCGCCAGTTATGTAACGCGGAGTTTGCTTACGCGTGAGTGCGCGTAAATGTTCGTACTGATGATGAATGAATAATGCGCAATAATCCTTTGAAGAGTACGAGAACCAAAGGTCTTAAATATATTTGTACATAATTACATATTTTAAATATTATATTGATAAATCTTGAGAAAATTGATGGAAATTGACGGAAACGCAACGGCGTAAAGGGACCCTTAAGATGAAAATCTGGGTAGAAGAATTTCATTAAAACTTAAGAACTTACGTCGAGCAAATTCATCAAAGAGGCACGTCTGCGAGGATCAGGCTCTGTCATGGCGGCCAACACTGATTGTAAAGCGGAAGAGGGCGAAACGGAAACAGTCCCCGTTAACGCCGTTGCTCTGGGAGTCGTGTCCAATAATGCCCTGCCTAAAGAATACATCCACATCTGGAATCAAAATGAAATAAATTTTTATTAAGCATATTAAGCATTAAGTGCGATTAATAGTAGAAGTATGTCAATTTTAAAAATGCGGTAATAGCATTAAATGTATAATACATAATTTTTTCACTGAGAATTATTAAGATTTTTTGAATATTTTATATGTATTGTGGTTTGTAAATTCTCTTTTAACAACAAGTAGAGTAATTTAAAATACTCTGTACGTAGGGGAACCCGGGGCATAACGGGAACGCTAAGGTTTATACAAGTTTACAACGTATTAAAAATAAATAAGTGAACTTTGTTTGGCACTAAAATATTCTTTAAAATATCCACTATAAGGAAAATACAAGTTTAACTACAAAAGAATAGTTTGAAAGGACGAAATTATTGTTTTTCGAAAACGTGAGTTAACCTTAGTATGGATTTTATGCGGGGCATAATGGGATACCTTATGAAACTTGTTTATTTCTTAAATATTAATGTCCAAAACTTCTTAGAAATGATTTTTTATAACACGCAATATATGTAAAAATGTATTATTACACTTTTAATTAATATAATAATTATTACACTTTTCTTATTATAGTATATCTAGATTTTTCTCATTAAAATATAAATAAATATTATAATATTACAATATAGGTAAATGAAAATCAAAATGTGGTGTAATAATTTTTGGTACAATATATTGCACAACATAACATATAATACTGATATATCATATGAAAAGGAAAAATAAAACATTTGTCCCGTTATGTCCTGAAATATATAAGTTGACTTTAGGTATATAAATCAATTAAAGATAATCGATATTTGCACAGACACTTTACTATAAATTGACAAGAAAAGATCATTTAATAACGTAAATATACTTACGGTAATAAAAAATAGAATTTTATCTTTGCTTATCATATGTAAATGTCTGAAAGAAACTGTAATTCAGTCGCGGAGAGCATAGCGAACACATTAAATAATTTCATCTTTCAGCTAAAGATAATATGGAAACTGATAACAGCACGCGGGTAGGGACATCTAAGAGTAATAATTTCCATACATTTCATTACATGGCAACATCTCTGTAAAGAGATATCGACCATATCCCATTATACCTAGAGATCCTCTAGTAGAGAGATGCGACAACTGGTCATGTGACCTATGCCAGCCAATCACGGAAATACATCCATCTTCGTCTGAGAAATATGTCGCATCTTTTTTTCGCATTGACGTCGCAATGGAAAATGAGCAAATTTTATGCCAGCCAATCACGGAAAGCTGAGTTGGCGCATCTCTCTACTAGAGGATCTCTAATTATACCCCGTGGTCTCATTATGCCCCGCCTTCCCCTATATGTATAAGATATTTAATAATGTTAAATAGTTAAAAATTTGAAATTTGCCATACAATTTTAAAATGAATTTTCGTACTTCACACGATGGTTTATATCATTGAATTTAAAAACAAAAGATTATTTAAATGTCAAATGGGGAAAAATGTTAGTATGTCCGTCAAGTTTACGATAAATTTTGAAATGTTTCTTATTCTGAGTGATATCTATAGCGTTAGCCTGATAAATAAAAGAATGATACCATCTGGAGGAGAGGTACGGCACTCTCAGGAATAACTCTCGTATCAGCTAAACTGTATGTCGAAGAATCAATCTCTAAAGTCGAGTCCGCTTCTATTTAAAGCGGATGTAATAATCGGATTTTTTTTATTTCCGCGGAAGAACATGTATACACTTATCGCATACACATATATACGATATACATATACACGTACACGCATCTAAACACGTCTAGGAGAATATAGATTCGAGCAAGTATTAGTTGCTCGAATCTATTATCGATATTTTTATTTACTGTAAAAACAATGTTGTCCGATACTATCGTCGATAGTACTAGAAAATATTGACTATGTAGACTCCATCCCTTCGATACTTGAAAAATAAGCATCGATGTTATTTGATACTTCCATTTGATGCTTGAAAAAAATAAATACTACATCGTCAGTGAATAATTTCTCATCACGTGACATCCTTCTGTCAGTTTTAATTACTTTTGCCGATGCATTTTATTTCATCTAGCAGTGTACGATTATTTCTCGACATATATAATTAAACGTATAATTAAAAAAGCGAGATCTTTGTGAATCCTTGTGTTACATTGACTGTGGCTTTCTCATTTATTTACGCGGAAGGGAAGCAACGGTGCTGCACATACAGTTATAGTACCTGTGCTACTCTCACCGTGTCACAGAGATCATTCTAACAAGTCGCTTGTGCACTGTGTCACGCGGTGAAAAATGTAAGAGCGACAATCGCCGGAAAAGCGAGTGCTTTTTCGCGCTGACTTTATGTCGCCCAGGTAATCGTCGTTGTATACCGTGATGCTGCAGCCACCACTGGCGAGAGTTTCGCGTTCTCCGGAAGTGGAGTCGTGACATGACGTCAAGGTACATAGGATTTGTTATCAGTGGTGAATTTAGGACATTTCAGATCAAAGGCGTAATTCAAGTGAAAAATTAAAATTTTTAGACGCTAATTCTTTGACAAATTTTGATTGAAATATTTTTTGCAGACATCCCGTGCACGCTAGAGCTTACGTAGAAGATAAAAAGTTACACAAAACGTAAAAATATGCATACGTTTAATTTTGTATAATGTAATATAGTTATCTTTAATTATGATTCTAAATTTTTTATTAACATCTTATATTGTTACAGTGTAGCTTATAAAATATCTAGATTTACAATTCATGCATGATCTAAAGTCGTATAGAATCAGAACAGATTATAAGAAAGTTACACAAATTATTATCGCTCTTTTTTCTTTTTATTATATTACAGACACAGCTTGTAAGAAAACTGACATTTCCTTTTGTGCTTTCTGACTACGATGTCGTCTCTTATAGTCGTAAAAGTCTTTCATTATTGTCTTCATATTCAAAGAGTAATACAA
Source organism: Aphaenogaster ashmeadi (assembly GCA_003063805.1). Classification (NCBI taxonomy): domain Eukaryota; kingdom Metazoa; phylum Arthropoda; class Insecta; order Hymenoptera; family Formicidae; genus Aphaenogaster; species Aphaenogaster ashmeadi. The sequence goes on along the minus strand of NJRQ01000048.1, from coordinate 652,073 downwards.
TATCTAACGAAGTAATAATTATTTTTGACTCAGACACGCAGTAAAGTTTATCATACTTTTTGCATGCGTGCAGTGAAATTTCCCATTTTTCTTCCTTCGCTAAAGTCCTGTTGCTACGAATCGGAATTTATTTCTCGATACGTTTTAGAGCATCGTTAATGGAGATGCATCAGTACTTTATTTGATTGAAATTGAATATTACATCTTGATGTTGGTTTACGTGGCAGGTACAGACAGAAAAAACAGATTGAAATATTAGATCCTAACGAGTTTTATTGAAAGAACTTTCGCGTTTTGCATTTAATCGATACCGTGCTTTCGAGATAATTAATATTGGCTTGTATTGTAATTTCGCGAGGAAAGAGAAATATTCTTTGTTGAAACTTAGAATATTTTCTTATATTTCTATTTTTAAATCATATGGATTTTATTTTCAGAGTAATAAAATGTAAAAAACGGAAATTAACGATGTTTGGATCTTCTCAATATTGAATTGCTCCTCTCCAGTTTCGGTTTTGTTTACTTTATAACTTCCATCAATAAACCGTCATATTGTTTCTTTTTTAACATCGATAAACACACATTGATGTGTTTATAAAGTGGAAGTTATCTAAATTTTTCACGATTTTTCGCAACTGGTATTTTTAACCATGAAATATATTGAATTGTAAAAGCATGTTCCCTATCTTTTGTTCTTTCCTCACCACGGTTTTATTCACTTTTCCGCCGTAACTTTATATAAACATTATACCATCGTAAACCCATTGGGAGTTTTATTTCTATGCTATTGCAACGGTTACGGACATTCTTCGCGTAAATTACGTATGAACGCGACTCTTCACGATACGGATGCTTAACGAGCGATACGGATGCAGCAGAACACATCAAGATTGCGCGATCTCTGCGAGGTCTTATCTCTTCGTTAGGGGCGGGGGTGAGATAAAGTGAGGCTTCGGAATTGGTGATATAAAAGAACGATACGCTAAAGTTTATTTATCGTGCGCGTCGTTTGTTCTCCCTTTAATCTGCAGGAGATAAATACCGGTCCGTGTTGAAACAACGGGGCTCCGTCCGGCCATCAATGAGAAGAAAGGATGGCGCTAAAGGGGAGCGAAAGGGATCGCGACCGGGGAAGGAGGGTGGTAGAGAGAGCGAGAAAATCCGACGGACGTGCCGGAAAAAATGCGAGAGGGACCATAGAAACGGAGCTAGAATTTTGCTATAGGTACATAAAAAACTAGCTTCAGCCTCTGTTGCTTCCCTCTTCGTTCTTCGAGTTCTTCGAACGGTCGGCCTCGCGCGACGGTAGCCCCGTTAAAAATTCACCCGGCGCTGAAACGCGGAAGTCGAGCAAATAAAAAGTCGTCGAGCCGTCAAAGGACGACCATGGCGGCTTAATCCTTTTCGCGCTGAAAGGATTTTAATAGGACGCGTTAATAATTCTCCGCGCGCAATGCTCTTTTAATTATACCATTGGTCTCGCCCTTCCGTAAATACCATCATTTATGCACGCATACGTGTATAATTGGATTGATAGGAGAAACACGTTCCTGATAAACGTGTTTTGTCACGTTTCTTGATCCTCGTATCTATTTCGCGACGCGCAATTATTCGATTCTGTTTCGAATGTTTACCTTTGTCAGTATAATATCACATTACGTGATTGACCATTCGGAAGCTCGTTCAAACATTTCGTAAATCCGGATAATAATACGCGTCGTTGATCGGAAGGTAGAGCGATCGGAAAGAGAGAGAATTCGCAAAAGCAAAGAAAATTAATCTTGAGATACATCGTTCAAAGTTTCAATGTGCTATAATTTGCAATTGATATTACGTAATAGAAAAACAGGTGCGTAACAAACATCGGAACGCCCACTCTAAAGTCTCTCGAGTGACGGACGTCGGTCAGACCGCAATTCGTTATTGAATTAATGGCGCGTCATTAAGTACTGTGCTGAATGTGACGTACTTTTTCCGAATCCGTGTCCGAATATACGCGGCCGGGTCGATACTCTGGCGGCAGGTACGCCCGAGCAGTTTCCGGCGGTGCGAGCTGCAGCAAAACCCTACCACGTGGTGTCAGTTCCAGCGTATGCGGAGTCACCACTGGTCCTGCTCTCGAACCACCCACCACGCCTCCATCTAGAACAAATATTAATGGAAAATGTAAGGTTGTCGTCAGAACCACAAATTTATTTCTACTCCGTATAACGTGGTAAAAACTTGGCAAAAATATCCCCCTAAAGTCAGAAGGGATGCTAAAAGTATTTCGCCAAAATTATCGTAATTTATTATATCTGCTTTGGCAATTGTAAATAATTTGCAAAAAAGCAAATGCAAATTAAAGTAATTAATAATATAGTATTATTTAATAAATACTCTGAAAGGCATGGATTACATCTAGATATAAAATTGTACGTTATGATTACATCTAGATATAAAATTGTACGTTAATATCCGTTTTCATCCAAAAACTGCTTTTAAAAATATGAAAACTTAATTCTGTATAGGGAAAATCTCTATATGGTACGGCATAAAAAATGAAGTCTATTAGACATCTCTGTGGAACGGCAGCTTTTTGTGCAAAAATTCTTTTGATTTATTTAATCGTATGAAATATCCATAATTACAGGAACATTTTTCTTCTTTAGAGTCGACGCCAGTCTGGCATGCTTTGACGTGGCTGTAACGTGTTGTATAATTGCGATTTGTTGTATAATTGCGATTTGTCGCTGGAAGCTGCAATCGGTCATTCACGCGTCGAACTACTTATGGAGAAGGATTAGGGTTATAATTAATTCTTTGACTAGTTATAGCCTGCGGAGCGGCTGACAGGCTTAAAGGCAGACGGAAGTTGGTCGCAGGTGCGCGTGTGGGGACCCCTACTCGACAAGGGGATTTCCCGGAAATTGCTCAGTTTATTTACCGGAATCGTACGCCCTCGCCAATTCGAATCATTTATTATCGTTTTTAACGCGTTGCGTACTTTTTTTCAATGTTCGCTGTCTCTTCGAGCTGTTTTTTTTGAAATCCTATTCTAAGTAATTGTGCCAAGCGCTTGAAACATAATTAAAAGGAAATCATGTCGAGGAAAGATTAGGGAAACTGCAAATGAATTCGTCCTCTTCTTCTCCTGCAAATCACATCTTCTGCAAACTCGTAATCGTGTTTTCATTGACCGTCTCGATCTGCGCCTCCAACTGTGCTTCAATATCGGCCTAGATCGCCGTTCGTCGATTTCTCTAACTGTGCGAAGTGCTGGAGATCGAATTTCATCGCAATTTCTGTATTAAACAGATGTAGTAGAAGAAATATTACTCTACACAGCTATTTCATAAGAGCATCAGCATCGTTTCATTTTGGTGTCTTAATAACGCCACGTTTTCCATGCAAACGTCACTTTTGTTTAACGGCAAACAGTCTGAAATGTTAGACCATCCATTATACTGCTCCCGTTATAAATCCCGTATAATTCGCCATTGGGGTGCTAATTCCACGCGTGTCACGGACATTAACAGCCTAATGGTGGGCTAAAGCGCCTTGACACGGAGAATATTCTCCCGCGAGTACTCCCTGGTAATTTAGGTAAGCGCCCCGACCGACAAATTCTTCCCCTTCCGCCATGTCCCCGTAAAGACTCCAAGGAAATTAGTGAATACTGCCAGAATCGACACGCTAAACATTTAATACTGAGCATGCTCGATTAATCTGAAATAATATGTGTGTGCAGACGCTTGAATCATTCTATTTTAACTATAGGAACAAGGGTTTATATTAGGGTTTATATATTTGCATAAAATATTTCAAATCGATGCAAATTGCTACGTGACAATGTACGTTTTCGTATCATCGTCCGTTTTGTGAAGTTTCGTTCGACGATACGAGACGCAATTTCTAACTCTGTCAGTAGTCAATCTCCGCGAACGATCGGACAGGTTTCCGTGTAAATTAGAAAGCAGAGACGCATCGGACGGGACGCTCCCAGCGATAAACTATTTCCGTTCTCCGAAGATTTAAGCTCTAAGGAAATTAGGTGGGTCTGAACGGATCGACGTGTTCCCTGATAAATCTTGACTAATCTCTAGATAGAGAGAGACGACTCGCGCAATCACGTCGGCTGATCATTAGCGGAACATTTCCACGTCACTTCAATCCGCATATACCTAGGGATTTAAAATTGAATTACGTGAAAAAGAACATTACGTGAAAAAGAACATTATGTGCTTTTCAAGCAAAATCGAACGCAAACGGAATCTGATTGGTGCCACTGCGTTGTTATGAGTTTAGTTTGCTTGTATTTGAAAATATCAATTTGCATACCGAACACGTTAATTATCGATGCCATTTGCATTTCGTTGACGGGAAGAAATACACTGGATAAACTGTACAGCGTTATCGGGCGTTTGCGTCATCTATCACTGTCTGTTTTTGTTACTGCCAATGTTATTTCGCCCTATGTTGCACCAGTAGTCAATCTCTGTAAACGATCAGACTCGCTTGGGCGGCGCAATCCGATTGTCGGCGAAGGCGCGATTTCCTGCTCTATGGGACACAAGAATCTCCGAAACTAATGTCACGGCAATTTACTTGTTGTAGGTATGCAGCATAAGCAACAAAACACAAACTCGCTATTTGCAGAACATTCTATTTGGCGAGAGTCGACGGACGAAATTCTCTCGACATAAAAAACGTTTACGAGATTTAATATAAAACTATGTAAAAATTTTACAAGAAGGAAAACAAATGTAAAATAAATATATGTTATTGATCTACTTCTAAAAGCATAGCTTTTCTATTCTTTGTTATTTTATTTTAAAGTAATTCTTTTATATAACAACTTTTATACACATTTTTTGCATATGTTAAACATTCATAATATTCATAGCTTCAACGAATTAATAGCAAACGCCATTAGAATATATTAGTAAGCAATAGTATATTGAATACATCATAGTTTTACGTTTCTCCTTGTTTATCGAAATATATCGAAAACGCAAGTGTCTTTCAAGTGCAATTAACGCATGATATTAATTACTGTCGGAAATTATTGTAATTGCTTTACTAATATGAGGTGAACTTTCGTTAGTGCATACAACCGTAAATGTGTTTACGAGGTTTTCATACATGATTGATGATCGTGCGTATACTTCAAACATTAGATCGCTCTTTCTACATCCCATCATATCTCTCGCGTTTCCTCCACGTCGCGAAAGGTCAAAGCAGATCCCACGTTATATCGCATTGTGTCTGTCTTTCATCGATCTTCGTTCAGGCAATAATGCGTTATGGGTAATGGACCGGCTATTCTGAATCTTTTTCAGAAATGGAAATGTCTATAGACATTCTTTTTTCTTCGAGATTTCCTCAAGATTTTAAGATATTTGATTTAACTATCCACATGAGTAAATTCAGCATTTCTAATAGTCTGTATTAAGTAAAAAGAAAAGAAATAGGGTAACTCCGGTATTTACGCCGCGCGGGGATTTACGCCGCAGAAGTCAGAAAAAATAGAAGGAGTACAGGTAATTTGCTCGCAAACACTCTGTTATGTGCCTTTATGCTATATTAGTATCTATTGTGTCGTGATTTCAGAGTTCTTTACTGTTAATATTAACGAAACCATCGTAAGTTGAAACGATTTCTCAATGTATTAAGTAGCGTGATCATGTATTACGACCTACGTAAAATGATTACTGTAAAGAATGTAAAAGGCTTAATGGTTATTTCATGATACATAAGTGTAGAGGGATAGTAAAGGATGGAATACAGCAAAATACAAGTGCATAGCTCTTGTATTCTTTGTTTAGCTTGTTATCTTGTATATCCCCCCTCTTTAGGATATACGGCATTTTTAGCGTGCGGGATTTATGCCGTAGTACAAACGCTCTGTAGTCTAGAGTCCTAAAAAGTAGAGAGACGCGAACTTGTTCCCACTTCCTGATTGGTGGTTATAGCCACCAATCAGGCCCGCAAAGATACAAGATTATTATTATGTTTCGCGTATTTGTTT
>NJRQ01000048.1:631975-645548 GCA_003063805.1 Aphaenogaster ashmeadi | reverse complement strand
GGAGTTACCCTATGTAAAATAAGTAACATCTCCCCATTAACATATTTAGTTTTGGCTTAGAGCCCCATTTCGTCCCAGACATTTTTTCTGGTAAAAATCTTTAAATACAGTTCGAGTCTAATTTGAAAATGAGACGTAATTAATGAGATTAAACTTAATTATATATCATGAATAACGTATTTTACATCATTCCTTTTATGCTTGAAATAATTCTTCTTCCCTCGTGGATCACAATGAAATGTTCAGCGGAAGAAAGAGACATTCGCATTGTCGAATTAGATAGATACTTCGTCGTGATTCCGGAAAGTAGGTTTCCCAAGAACTGATGACATTCATTACCTCGGGCTCCTGCCGACACCCTACATCGGGGGCGCCCGAAGATTGTTTTAGAGATTCATGAAGCACCGCAATGTTCACCTATTTCCCAACCGCGTTGGCGGATTCCAGGACGGTGTCCCGTTCGCGTGGGCGTAATGTAGGCGTGCGTACGTGTGTGGACAGCGCAGAGAAGGGTGAGGATGTATCCTTGCCTGTACATATGGATATACGTATACATATACGTGCGTGCTTCGACATTGATGGATAGTCTCCTAGAGCCCTCCGTTTCTGTCTGTCCTATAAACACTGACCGTTTGAAATCTACCCTCTACAACCCTTCTGTGTCTCCCCTCCCCACTCCCGCTCTATTTAGTGCCTCCTGTATCTGTTGAGTAATTCGGTGGGTGACTGTTCTGGCGGGGAAAAATCGCGTTGCGAAATGAGGAGATGCGCCGCCTAGCTGAGGAAGATTTTTTAGGTGTTGTGCAAATCAACAGCCGACGGAAGTAACCCGAGTAAAATATTGTCGACGAGTATATATATATATACATATATATATATATATATATATAATTGAATTTTACGGACTATCTGTAAAATAATATTATGCGTTCTAAGGAACTTATTAATGGCACTTTAAAACGTATTTAATTTCAGCAGGATCAATTTCTACAGAGAAACATCTCGGTGAGCAGAGGAAGCTTCGAGCTTTAGATACATCTCTCGCAAAAAAAAAAGAAAAAAATGTAAAAGCCGCGGAAAATGTCGACTCGATTCGCCTTTGCGGTCCACGATTTACGGTATGAGTTCCCTGCGGATCAGAGCCGGTGTTATTGGCGCGAGCATTTTAAAAAGGAGTCTGATACTGACGCGTCTCTTTCCACTTGAGAGAACGGAAGAGAAATATGTTCCACCTGGTTCTTACTTGCAGCGTGGCTTGTCGCGAGAGCTAGATATTAGCATAATCTGATATTAGCATAATCAAAAATTTGTACGCTCTAAAGTTAAAATTTATAGTCTTAAAGTTGCATTTCGTATTTTAATATCAAACTCCGATAAGTCTATCACACGTAATGTTTAATTTTTTTCCACTGATACGTCGGACACATTTAAAATAGCGTAAAGCAAGCCTAACATTTTTTTATAAAGGATATACATAATGGAGATATTTTTAATTTATCTATCATGTATACTTTCTTTATACAAAATTATAATATTGCTTTCAAAGCAAAATGTGAGTCTTTATGACATATTTTCATGACCGCTACTGGATCATAGCTCTAACGTTATTAAAATTTAGGTCGACCACGGGATATCGAGAAATCACCGTGCAAAACGTACGCGTCGCGCGCGAGATTCAACATGCAAGGCTAACGCGCGACGATAATACTAAAGCGTCGGTTTTCACGTGGCTGGAATTTCATTTTATAAGAGAGAACGTGGAAATAACTGAAATTCCACGACTTTCCGCTATTCGCATAACTTTTCGCTACAGTAGGCGCGACGATTTACACGAAAATGCACATCTCATTGTAACAAACGTATTGATTGCGGCCTATATACGCGTCGGACAGCAAGGCAGACAAGTGACGCTATTTGTCACAAAAATTGGTCCTTTTTTCAGTACTCGGTTGTTAGGCGAGGAGAATGCAAAACCGTTACGTTCGACTTTTGCTTTTTGTTATAGATTCGAGAGCTTTGTTACGAATGTTTTTCAGTTGCAACTACCCGTTGCATCGGTTGGCCGAACAAAGTTTTGCAGGACTTAACTCCGATTGCATTAGCTATGTTACCAGTTCTACATTGAAACAAATGCACATCGATTTGCGAGCGTCTGTACCTTTAATGGCAATCCTCTGTTTCGCGGGTGAAATAGGTAGAGCCTTGAATCGAAAAAAAAAAAACGATAGAAGGCACAGTAACATAATGTACTGAATGCATTTCTTAGAGATCCAATGTACTTTTCGGCAATGAAAAGTTTACATTAATTGACGTAACAATGTTTGTTTTTTTTTTACGTAACAATCTTTGTTTTTTTAAATTGACGTAACAATGTTTGTGAAATCGCTAATAAATGTCAGTAAATGCTGCTAATAAGATTATTGTAATTTCACAAAAAGCGTCATATGAATTATATCTAATAAAATTTATATTTAAGAAAAAATATTTTTTTCTAGTTTAAAAAAAATTAAGTCTCTTTTAAATTAAGTTTTACTACTAAATTTTTTGGGGATAAGAGACAACGATATCAAGTACAGAAGCGTGGAAGTGACTTGGTTCTTTATTTTGATTGTGATTCATCTCGCGATCGTTAATACTGAGGTTAAAAACTTCGGTTTTTCCTAGAGGAAGATGAAGGGTTGTTTACTCAAGAATGTCCGGAAAAGTAAAGATCTTCCAATGTGCGGAAAATAACGTCGGGAAACGAAAGATGTCTGGAAGGCGAATTAGTGTTGGCAGTTACTGAACGGGAATTATATTATTTAGTTGGCGTCCAAGTCGAGCGTTACCGCAAATCGATTCGACCACCAACGTGGCAACGTAATTATCGTCTGGATGCGAAGCGTCAGGGAAAATGGAGCAGGAGAGGATTGAAACACGGCGCCGTCGACAGCGCCGAAAGGTACGATGCGGAAAATTCGGGGGGTAAATATTTAGCTGCGAGGCCCTCGAGCCTGCCGGGCGGCGATAAATGACGCTACAAAGATGGCAGACCATTAGACGTCTCATTTTAAGAGCGTACCGGGGTCGCTCGTCTTTGCAACCCCTAGCGACCCTCAAAGTCGACTTCTTCGAGAGAACCCGAGGAACCGGCCCGGGAGACGTACCGCTGTAAAATATGCCGCGTACATTTACATACATCTCCCATTTTTCCCGACGCTACCAGCCCTCCCGTCCCATCTGCCGATCTGAGCATATGCGGTACCTTATGAATGAATTGAGAACAAACGACTGCAAACCCGTTGAGATTTCCCAAACGTCACAGGTCTCTCTAGTCAAAGGACTTGTTAGACAGAGATGCGCGCGAAATGAAGATTTTTTTTAGTTACGTTTTCTTTCTTTCTTTTATTGCAAATTGCAACCTAGTTTTAATTACAACAAACTCAAGAATAGAAAATAGATTACTGTGGGATAGAGTACGAATTTCCGTCCCACCAGTCGTGTTGACTTGCGAGATTTTCGGCGGGCCTCGGCGATGCCCGTAATAAGTTGGGTTATCGAGAATCGCGAGCGATCGGCAAGGACAGTCTTGTAGACACCGTGCGACTAAACACAAGTATAAGACGAATCGTGACTACCGCCGTCGAGTCTTTTCTTACTTTTCTCTTCCAATCTGTATCAGCGTATTTCTTTTTGTTATAATATATATATATATATATCTTATGGAAACCGATATTCTGGATTCTTTACATCAAATAAATCCATATCCTACATTACATTCTACGATTATTGTCTAATAATCATAGAATCTTTTCTTATTTTTGGTGTTTATCGATTTGACAAATTATGATAATTTGAGAAAGCGGCATGCATAATTGACAAAGATTATGTAACATTTGTACTGATGTCGAAAACTAAAGCTTGTTGTGTCGAAGTATGTTTCACAAATTTCCTTACATCCCGGACGTAACTGGGAGCTATCTTGAATGGTTTATCAAAATGTGGAATATTATCCGCCGGCGTGAATATTCGCTATGTACTGGCAAACTACGAAAGAGGAGTTAGAAAGGTCGTTAACGCGAAAGATGGTTTGAAGTGTACCGCCGCAGTCCCGGCTTCGGCTGGAGCGGCGGCGAGACGTAATTAATGATCGAGATGGAAGTCGCTAACCATCGAAGGGCGGCGGAGAGAACGTGGAAGACGAGCAGGCATTTCCCACGCGCGCAAGATGAGTTTGGAGGAGGGAATCACGGAATCTCGCGCTCGCGCGGATGATCGAGTTATGAACGTAGCGACTCGATGATGCTGTTATCGTGATATAATGTACCATCTCTCCTCATAAAGTCATTATCCTAAATTGTACGTTGCAGTGGTGGAGAATATACGGCAGAATATGTTAACGGCGTTGTTAAGAGAGTTCCGCCGACATGTAACACGAACTGATTACAAGCAAACAGACACAGTGGAACATAATGAAAGTAGTAATAATGCAAGACGGTCTTTTATCTGTGCGAGAGTCTTGTTTATGCGTGGCAAGGAAATTCATGGCGACGATTTTACGATAGAAGACATCACAATAATAACATCAAAATTACCTTCTATAAAGAATTCTTCTAGAAATAAATAATAAGTCTGGTCATTATGAAGGAGTTTCTCAAACATTTTTGCAGTAAGCCAATGCTATTGTCTTACTGCAAGTGAATAAAAACAATTCCGATCGATTCGCTCGAACATCGGAAATAAAAATTTTTGTGAAGGTGGCTGGAAACGACTATTTGAGTCACAATTGCTACGCGCGTGCCATTCAAATACAATTTCTTTTTTGTTTAATCTTCAGCTCACGTACTTTACACTTCTCATTGGCATCATATAGCCATTATTGACTTGACTACGGTGCATCGAGCTTAACTTTTATCATTATTTCACTTTAAGAAGAAAAATTCTAGATTAATGTAGATTGAGAAGGAGAAAAGGAAAAGAGATTAAGATTAAGAAAATTTTGATTAAAAATAATATAAAATTAAAATAAGTGTAAAATAAATCTGACACAGTTAATAGAGAGAAATTTTTTTATTTTATTAGAACCTAATTTAGATAATGTTATTAAATATTTATTTAATTTTATTAAACTATTATATAATATTTGCTACTAACGTTTCAATAAATAAATAAGCGAATGCTGCCGTGCTTTGTTTAATCATGAATAGATCTCGACTGCCTTGAATATTAGGGACTGACTAAGTGGTTTCTGAAACATGAAGACAAAGGTACCAAGAGACCATAAAGGATACGAATACACAGAGGTTGGCAATCTGATATGTTTCATTTAATACAATCCAAGTTGGATGAATTATTTACAACTATTAGAATTGTAAGTGATGAAACAATTTTTAATTAATTTTCGCGATAGGAAACCGTTATTGAATTTTGATTGGGTTTTAATACAATAGACCGAGACAATTTCTCGGTTATATATAAAGATGTTTAAAATTATAAAAAGACCTGTTTTGTCATTCAGAATACAGATCTATTTACAATTCATCAAAAAATATATTATTAAAGTTAAACGCGGTGGTCGTCTACAATCGCTTATTAACGAGTATAGAACACCATTTTACCTCCGAATATTATTTCTCAAAACAATCATAATATTTCTCTTGGAGTTACTGTCTGCTTTTAATTTGCAAAAGACCGTTTAAGAGGTTCTACAGGCAGGCGAGCGTAGGCGTCAAGAGTTAGAGGGCCCGTCCCTTTGTGGATAGATAATGAGAGACAAAGATAAATGAGATAGAACGGAGGGAACTTCATATGTCGGGATTACCGTGATCCTTGCCCTTCATCTCTCGTTAAGTTATACGCGGTGGATGTTCTCGATATTGCTTGATATCGTCATTTTGAATGACTTATTCAACTTGTCATAGCGATTCAAATTTGTCGATTTTCGTGCGTTCGGCTCGTCGGATAAAGATGAAAAATCAATACTGCCACCCCTTTCAGACTATACGTATTTTTTATTTTAGGTAGTAGATACAGAAGGTATAAATTAACGGAAGATCTGTATGACTTCTGCAGATATCTATAGATCGATATTGAGAACTGAGTCAACTTCATATGTCACGATTACTACGAATTTATATTTTTGTTCCATGTTAATCTACCGGCTCTTTTTACGTTGCAATCTTTTGATTCCGTAAGCACTTGGTGAATTTATCTCTGCGAATGTTCGCAAATATGTCCAGCATGTGTATGTTTCTCCTTTGCTTTTACGAATGCAGTTCTCCACATTTTGCGATCGATATTAAAATCGATCCATCTAGAACTTTAATAAAAATTCTAACTAGTGAAAAATGGTACATTGTGTACATAATTAGAGATGCTAATCAAAAAATAAGAGAAACGTAGCAAACCTTTTCTTCACATTTGTTTAAATCTTTTTTTTGTGGATAATTTTTCTGTAATTAAACTTTGATCATATTTTTCTAAATTTTTTCTTCAATTTATTATTTTATCTATATTGGCCGTTTCGAAGTTATAAGTACATCTCCATAAATTTTCTACGGCTTCATTTTTTTTTTATATTACTGTGGACAAGACAATAATTCTTATTCTGAAAGAATGAGCTTACGCAGCGTTCACAATCGACTAATTAAAAATCGATTAGTTACCATTGAAATTTTGACTTGCAGTAAATTATTGCGACGAGTAAAGAGAGTAAGGAAGCGGTTTTCGAGGTATATGATATTTAAACGTGTGCATTTGATAGACGGTTGAAAACATTTAGAGCAACGACTGCTTTTCGCCGAGTTCTGTATTAACGTGGATGAAGATATTTCAAAGACACACGGTGAACGCATGGATTCACCGGTGAACCTGTTTGTGCGTCGACGAATGGCGACTTTTCGCTGAAGGCGAAATTGTGTGTCGCCGACATTATTAAAGCTCTTGTACACTTTTCGCGATATGCAGCCAAAGGAGTTTCGCCGGTATTCCGAATTTCTCTTCTGCAAGGTGTATCGTGAGTGGATAGAGCGCCGCTTTAAAGGGTTGCAACCGTAAGGATGGCTCTTGCCGTCGGCCAGTTGAAGGCAAACGCTGCAAGGGCGATTACACTACGGGAACGATCCTCGACAGTAGTGAAACCACATCTTGCATTTAAAACTTTCACAGCTGTGCGGATTTACGCTATAATTCCGAGCTTCCAGCCGCTCTGATGAAAGCTTATTTCGAGGATGTGTGGTTGAATCATCTCGCGTGGATGATTCTTGAAGTGCATACGGAAAATTATATGTTTCTGCATAGAATTGGGAGATGCAATAATATTGTTATCATAGTCTCTTACTTTGAAACGTTTCAGCAATATTAATAAAATTTATAATATTTATCAGAGTGCTAACGATTTTTTTGAAAGGATCACTATAGCACTATAATATCCTAATATTAATATTAGTATTAACTACATTAATGAAAATATTTTAATATTAATATTAGTATTAACATTATCAATGAAAATATTTTTTCTTCTCTCTCTCTCTCTCTCTCTCTCTCTCTCTCTCTCTCTCTCTCTCTCTCTCTCTCTCATGTTTTAGATATTTTATCAAACTACATCTGATAAACTCAGTGCTTGCAAGATTTTAAGAGGAATTTGCGAAATTTTGGAGAAACTGCGCTCAAGGTGTTCAAAGTCAACGAAGAATATGAAGTTTCAGTTTTCAGAGCAAATGTAAAGACGAATTCTCGGCATTTCGGAATACGAGGGTCCTGCGGTGCCGACGTTGCACCGCTTATTATACGGCGCTCGTGAGTCATGCTATGCGGCATCGCAATCGCGTGCAGGATACCTCACGGCAATCTCAGGGGGAGAACTGGAGGGTCCGAATTGCCGACATTGTAAACACGCCTGTTAAGCCGCGCGTATGTGAGTCAAGAATGAGAGCCTGGCGCAACGTTGAGCGCGGCTTGACGCGTTTAATCTCGCGCGATGTCGAGAGAAGGGGATGCTGATGGATATTTCGATACCGAAGATATATCGTTACTTCGCTTTACTATCCATACTTCACTGCCTCTATTAGTTAAGTCCGATGTCCGGTACTATCGAGCAAAAAGTGCAAACTAGTACTGATCTTCATAATTTACTCTATCACAAATCTTTATCCCTTCCTATTATCATCGATATTAAGATAATGCTACAACGTTTCTCGATACTTTTGCAATCAAGTGAGAGTATCAATTGCTGTTAAATTTAAATAATTCTTGTCAAAAGGAGATGTACTAAGCCACGATGTATTTTCGAGATGTTTCAAACGTCTTTTGCGATTTGACATTAGATATCGAAGGCTTTGACAGACATTCTCCTTGAGACTTTTCCTTTCAGAGACTTTCAGAGATTTCTTTCTTCAGACAGAGGCTTACTTCTTAAGATCGTGCGAATTTTCGAGAGCTAGCCGAAAGAGAGCTGCTTCTTGAGATTTTGCTTCTTCAAAATATCTTACGACGGATTGCGATGCCTAAAAATAGATTCGAGATCGATGTTCTCACTTTCCTGTAGAAGCAATCGTTGAAAAGAGACAAGAGCTTTGTTATAGATATATTTCGCCATTAAAAATAAAACCGTAAAGTTCAGTATCTGTACAAGAAAGTTGTTTGATCCACAAGGGTAACCTTACGGATAAATCAATTGCCGTAACAGTGGCTTTGCCCGCTGATGCGATTAATGCTGCGACAGCGTCGTCGATTACTCGATTAGTAGCGTCTCTTTGACGACGACCCCTCTCTCGACACGGTTTGTGATTATTGAATATTTAACGTTGACGCCTGTCCGACGTTTGACTTGCTCAGAGAGCATTGTAATCGTCGCGATACATGCGGTTTAACAGCCCACCGACCTCTCGGCCTTTGTCCTTTGTCCAGATTTGATGTTATCGATCACCCTGGAATGCATCATCCGTAATGTTCTATTTTGGATTCCGTTTGTAGTTTCCCAGCGCCGTGCCGTATTTAAACGTGAGGCGAACAAATCACGGATCTTCCTCCTTGCACTATTCTATCCGTATTTAAACGTTAATGCAAACAAATCGCGGATCTTCTCCTCGCACTATTCCATCCACATGTGCGCTTTTATAAATATATTATTTCATATCATGAGAAATGTTTGTCTCGGGTCGCGCTGTGTCGAGCTATCTTCATTTCGCTCGCAGCAACGTAATTTTCGCAGTGATGTACATCTCGAAAGTGTGTTAATCTCGCGCGATGATAAATTTACCCATCGCCACGGGGAACGTGAATGAATCGACAGAGAGCGGCGCATACGGCGCCAGATGCATTGCGAATTTTTCCAATGCGGAAAAAAAGTCGGCGCGAGATACTAATGAATTTAGTTAACGAGCGCACTGCGGTAATTCCTCCGATCGCATTATTATAATATAGGCGATTGCCAGCGTGGGTTTCTCGCTGAGCTTAATAAAAATCCCAGCTGCGTGACAAAAGAGCCAGAAATGGAATTGGATGGAATTTACGTGTTTCATGATTTATTCGCATATACGCAAACATACAGGCATACACGAAATCCAGATGTGCTTTCGTGTTACTACTCGCGCTACTCGCGCGATAATTCAATAAATTCGCACGCGTATTATTAATTACGTAATAAGATATATAATTACTCGTAATGATGAAGTGTACAATAGATGCGCGTAATTAATGTTTGCTGTCGGGACGTCGAATTGCGTTTCTATTTTATTAGAAAAATGTACATTGAGAAAAAAAGCTGTTGCTTCAATTAAAGTGGTATCACGGGGTGCCAAAAACATTAGTTCATTCAATTGTATTATTATTAGACCCAATGTCTGCATTTTTAAACCAATAATTCAATCATTGTTTTAATAATCCAAATATTGGGTCTATTAATAATACAATTGAATGAACTACTTATGTTTTTGGCACCCCGTGATACCACTTTAATTGAAGCAACAGCTTTTTTTTCTCAGTGTATATATGTCTACTTTGTATTTTGTTATTATTGTAACAAATGACAATAATTTACGACAAATTTCGTAATGCAAATTGCGCGATAAGAATAACGGGAGGTGAACCAATGGTTTAATTGGATAAATGAACTCTTGTTGTTTTCCTTTATCTGAGGGAAAAAAGGCCTTGCCTAAGTCCTCGATGTATCATCAATCACGTAACTCGATCGCCGAGGATTTTTGGCGCCAGAGGGTAGATGAGGCGGACGGATACGATTTTTATAGCACAGCCTGTCATACAGAAGGCATTTTTTCCGACAGCCGTCGATGCGTGAAATAAACCGGATATAGTAGAAGATACCGTAAGAGAACTGCCTCGTCAGACACTGTCTCTCGTTTCGACCCTTGGGGCGTCTTAAACACGAAGAAGTAATGAGGCAGGAGAGGGTTAACGTAATCGAGCGTGTTGTCTGTAATATCGTTGGTGACGTTGACGGAAGTGTTCAAGAAGGCGTCTTAGCGAAAAACGTTTTTGCGCGGCGTAACATTTCTTAGTTTCCGCGAGAGATACGAATTATCTTTCGGTAGAATATTTTATCGCTATCACGAGATAAACGGAGAAATGCAAATGGCAATATTTTTGTCGGAGTGAGTTTATAGCAATACTGACTCTTATCAATTACGCTGATAACGAGTGTTGCAAAATAAAATGTTATACTTCTCCGGAATTCTGGAATTCCTGTAAATTTGTAATAATTTTAATAATAGCAATATCGACATTAAAGTTCTATTCGCTCTTTAAATTGATGAGAATGATGTAGAATTCCACATTAACAAGCATTGATAATTATCGATAAGTGTTTTATTTGCAAGAAAATTTTATCAAATGCAAAATTCTACAAATTTAATTAGGGGATTTTTTTTAATCGGTAGAGAATCATTAAAGGAAGGTTGGTCTCTTGAATTTGGTGATGATCGGTAAATGAGTTCTTTTTTTATAAAATTTTAAAATTTCAAAGTTCCGATAACTTTGGAACATTGAGGATAGAACGTTCAGTTCGTTTTACAAATAAGATTTAATTAACTTTTCTTCTATATCTATACTTATATATAAATATATATATATAGAAAAATTGTGCAAATTAGAAATTTGCACATTGCTTCCTCATCATTTAGATTAGATGTTTGTATTCTATTTGATGCATCAGTCTTAGTATTTATTAGTTTGATTTCCTCATAGAGGAAGCTTTTTAAGTGATAATAAAAAGCTTCCTCTATGAGGAAGCCAAACTAATATATACTAAGACTGATGCATCAAATAGAATACAAACATCTAAATGATGAGGAAGCAATGTGCAAATTTCTAATTTGCACAATTTTTTTATTGCTCGCATAAATTTCATTGGTTTTTTCTTTTGAGTTACGAGGTGGCATTGATCGCGACAAAGTTTCGGTTTCACGCAGTGTTTCATATCCGAAACATGCTAAGCTGTGTCACATGTAGTGAAAGCTCGTGACAAACTCGACCAATATTTTCTGAAAAGCCTCCGGGATTTGCGGACGGATCATCTTTGGCTGCTTTATACTCTCGAAAGCAGAAAAGACCGCGTAAGACCCGAGCAGGAAATATTTGATATGAAAGGGGAACGAGTAGTAAGGTGCTAACGATCATATTTTACGTATATTTCAACATTACGTATTTTACGTATTTTCAACATTAAATATTTCGGGAATAAAAATTATGAGAAGTTCTCTTTATAAAAAAAATAAGAGAAATGAAAAAAAGATATATATATATATATAGCTAAATCAATTTTTTATCAGATTTTTGCAATTAGATAAATAATTTTTCTCGATATAATTAAAACATAATTTATGGAAGAAAATATTCAACATATAATGTTTATTATACAATTAGTCCGAAGTCTTTTTCTTGAGTGTAAGTATCGAGTTTGTAGAGATGCTCGTATAATCCGGTATGGTCTAGTGGCTAGGATACCTGGCTTTCACCCAGGAGGCTCGGGTTCGATTCCCGGTACCGGAATATTTTTTTTTCTTTTTTTTTACAAAAATTTTGTTCGTAAGTTTTTCACATTTGTATATTACGTGCTATTCAATAACAATAAAAACGTAGCGCATATAATTATTATTTATTAATTGTAAATTAACAATAAAGAACATTTTTTTTCTTTGAAGATACAGGTATTGTGACAGTAAATATATTGTTTTTATATTAAATATTAATTAATAGCAGTATTTTAGCAATGGTATCTATTTTTGTTGTAATTACTAAAATACTTATTCTTCTTTCCTCCAAAAATTACATGTCATTGAAATTAATCAAAATTACATAGAAAAATATTTTACTATTGTTGGGAAGAAACGCGTTTTGTAACGTCATCATCATTTTTTTTTACTTTTTTATAGTAACGATTTGGTAATAAAATTACATTTTTTCATAACGATAATGGTAACGCTAGGATTGGGAATGTTATTTTTTAAAAGTAATTTGTTACCGTTGCTCGTTACTCATTGAAAAAACGTTAAGTAAATGTAACGCGAAAGTAACACGTTACGTAACGAGTAAAATAACGAGTTATTTTTTTCAATGAGTAACGAGTAACGGTAACGAGTTACTTTTCAGACGTGACTTTTCCAATTCTGGCGTTCTGTTACCGTTGTGAAAAAATGTAACGTCATTACCAAATTGTTACTATAAAAAAGTAACAGTAACGGTAACGGCGTACTAAGTAATGCATTACTTTCCTTATGCGTTACTGTTTACAATCCTATATATATTTTACCATGGATAACACCATGTAATAAAAATTATTTTTTTTATCACGCACGAAAAAATCGGTATGTCCATGAAAGTAGGGACAAAATCTAACATGAAAATGCGTTCCGTTCCACGAGATCAAGTTATTTGTGTTTTTTATACACATTTATTTAGAGGAGGTCATTTCGGCCGCGGTGCAAGATAAAATTTTGCAATTGTCGGAAAATCATTGTATTTCCATGTAAAATTGGTTGCTGAATCCGTAAATGATAAAATTAAAGCGATTGGAGCAAAGCAAAATGGTGAAAAAATGTATTTTTAATCGAAAATCGCTCAAACAAATAATAAATGAGTAATAAATGTTGCTTTTAAATATATTGTGAAAAAGTAGTTGTAACATATTTTTCATTAATATTTACAGAGAAAATTTTAAAAAAGCCAAAAAGAAGGGAGAAATTTGAGCGATTTTTAACTAAAAATGCATTCTTTCACTACTTTGCTCTGCTCCAATCGCTTTAATTTTATCATTTTCGAATTCAGCGATTAATTTTACATGAAAATATATGAATTTCAAGCAATCGTAAAATTTCATCGTGCACCTCGGCCGAAATGACCTCTTCCAAACTTCAAATGTGCATTAAAAACGCAAAATAACTTGATCTCGCGCACTGTAAAAAAAGTATGTAAAATTACATAAATAATGAGTGTAGCAATTACACTATTAATAATGGAAATGTATAAATTCATGTACTTTTATAAAAATTAGTTTTTTTACTCTTTGTTGTGTAATAATTTTTTATATTTAATGAAAAATTACAAGATTAAAAGTATAATTTATATATTTTATGTAAAT
>NJRQ01000048.1:608627-624928 GCA_003063805.1 Aphaenogaster ashmeadi | reverse complement strand
AAGTTTGTTTTATAATAAACAAAAACATTTTTTAAAATAAACCTTTATCTAAATTTCCCGAATCAAATACAAGTTTACCATAATAATAAAAATAATTTTTTTACTCTACTTTAATTCAACATAACATAATAAATCAAATATCATAATTATCCATTGTCAGGTGTGAATGAATGAACTTTATTTAATATTCGTTAGTTTTATTAGAATCGGTTATTCTAAGAGAGTAGTATATATGCAGAAGTTTTTTGACCGTTCAAAGGTCAAACTTTTCAATTCTTTACATATTTTACATTTGTGTTTACGTTCTTTACATATTATTTACATTCTTTACGTATTCTTTACTCCATATGTAAAGAATTAATTCTTTACACGTAAACGCACATCACTGATCATAATCAGCAATAGTTTAATAAAGACGAACACATACAATTGCAACACTCGTCGAATTCGTTGTAACTTTCGCAGCTTTCCTTTATGAATCAATAATCTGATATGTTTATAGAGTTAATATTATTATTAAATATTATTATTAAAAAAAATATATATATATATGTCTTTGAATGTCTTCGAATATTGCTTCTCTGAGATTTTTTCTTTTTAATGAGATTCACAGCTCTACACGTCTCATTTCTGTGATTCTATTAACTGGATTTATTCTTGTCGAGCGAAACTCAACAATTTTTCGTCTGACATTAATTTCATCTCGATGACCTTTGCCATTGATCGGATGCTCGACCGTGTACGAGATATAAGCTGTATCTCGAAATAATTGCCACTAGGATCTCTCGAAGAACACGGCAAGTCGAAAGCAGCGCTCGAAAATCTTCTCGTTCAACTAAACGTATATCTGAAAGAGACGAAAGAATCGGCGGCCTTCCTAAACACAATAGCGCCACAAGCTGTTGGTTGCAGCGTTGGCAATACGGCGGAAAGAGGAATGGTTAAGTACAGAAGACCGTGACACACGAGCAAACCGATCGATTAATAGCAATTTTACGCTCAAAGCATAATCCACATTTTAAAGGATACTCAATTTTTTGGCTACTATAGACTTAGAGGATACTTAACATTTTGGCTACTATAGTGGCTTCCCGTTAACCTATTCTTTGGAACAAAACGCCACTATAGTGGCTTCCCTTTGAATGGTTTGGGACAAAACACTACTATAGTGACTCTTTTCTATACTTTGATATCTTATCGCTTTCAAGCAGGAATATCCTTAATTGCTTTGATTTGCATTTGTTTCATCGAAAGCACGTTCGCGTCTTTTCGAATTTCATATCGAAATCGAAAATCAAAAAATCATGGATTGCGCTCCAGAGATCAAGAATACACAATAAGAGCATTATTTGCGTTCAGCGAAAATCGCGAAGGAGTTATATCGTTAAAAAAATTGATAGAAATAATTAATAATAAAGGATCTATTAATTTATTATTTTTCCATTTGTGACGAGATTACCGCATCGAGGAAACTTGAAGTTTTGAGTTTAATTTAGTTCTTTCTCTCGCGTCAAGTAGCCAATCGCGGACAAAAGATTGTCCGCAATCGGGATATCTGCACACGGCCGAGTGATTTTCCAGTTACGCAAATTTTCGAGTATCCGCTGGTCTATTCAATGGGTCTCGCCAACGCGTCGACTACCGGCGGAAATTTACGGGATGACATAATTTCCGCGCGGCCCGGTGCTCACCCAAAAAGGTGAGCCTCCCATCTTCGTGTCAGTCGCCCGTCCGTTCGTTGAATACCCGGGAAAATTCATAAATCATCGACTGCGGAAACGCGAAGGTCATAGATCGATATGGCGAACTATCTCGAATCCTCTACCTCCGGTACTAAATTTTTCACGTCGTATTTGTTATCGCTCATCGCGAATTTTCACGAATCAGAAATACTTTACATCGTGTATCTTGAAACGCTTCAAGAAATAAATTTAAACAATTTTTATTTTTAATTTAATAATTATTGTAACCGTAAATCGATATCGTGAAACGTTATTGCGTTTGACTCTAATTTTTTGCAATGAATTTGTTACCAATCGTTGTGGATTTTTATGTATCAGAAGCATTTGTGAAAATGGATCTCGAAACTCCATTACAAATAGATTTATGAAATTCGTCTTTTTCTCCTTTATTTTCTTTGTTACTATTAAATCTGTCTCTAACCCCCCTTATGTCCTTTGGTATCTTTAAACATTGTAATACCTTTTGTAATTTGCAAAACGGAAAAGTAGCAATCGAATCGCACTTTAAAGCGTTTCAGAAGGACTATTAAGTAAGGACGGGCGGAAAGGGACAGAAAATAAATCTGTCTCTCTGCCAATACGACGGTCCGTGAGGAAATAAAAGAAGTAATAAAATTATTCCATCAGTGGATTTAACTTTTCTCCGGGAACTTAATCCGCGTGGATCAGACGGAGCGTTCTTAATTTGAACTTCGTTCCGAGAGGAACAGCTTTCGTCCTTCCGCGACCGTTCAGCAAAAAGTTCGGAGAGGATCTCTTCACGAGGAAGATCCCCCATGATACCGGTATTGCGCCTGGACGACAAACAAGCAGCGAAAACGGGAAATGTCATATACGTCCGCCAGCTGTTGCGTATTTTAAAGCTCAAATGCGTGACGCACGTGTTTTATGGCGTGACACGTGCTCCGTTGTACAGCATCTCGATAAATAGGGCACCGCTATGCGATCGAATGGATTGCGTCATGATACTCGGAAATGACGATCCCTGTCCGCCACGTCAGTCTATCAATTTCCTTGTTTACGGAAAAGGAAAATAGAACGCTTAAATGTAGGAGTGTCTATGATGAAAAGACGCATTAGAAGCTTCCTTGAATTGTTGTAAGAAATATTTCACGTTTCTGTTATTATTCTCGAATTCTCTCAAGTATAACCCGATTACTATATTTAAGTAGAAGGAAGTAGATATTTTACGAAAAATGATTGCATTATTTCAGAAAGCTATATCGAAGATATATATAGAATTTTTTGTATTTCTTAGATTATTTTTTATGTGCAAATAGATACGTAGATGATTTATTATGATTTGAATTTTACTGCGATATGTTATTGTGATAACTCGCATTAAGATGTCAGTCTACTGGACTTAACGTATTCATTGGATGATTAATACATCGCAATGACGCGTGGAATACCGCGGACAATTATGCTTGATCGAGTGCAGAAATAAAATCTTCTTATCGTTTTTAATGGTGATTTTTTTGTCGGAGACATTTATGCGAGGACCGAGCATGTCCAGCGTAAATGTACTTAACGAAAAGAGAAAGTCATTCGTGTAAATATAAGTGCAGTTCCACAACGGCGCTCATTTAAAGCTAAACCGGAAATAGCATTTCATTTCCATTGAAATTTGTTTAATGTACCGAGAGAGTGGATTAATTTTCTCGGTAATAACAATGCGACCTGAAATGCATTTCTTCGGCGGCGCGAGTTCTCGCAAGTTCGACACAATGTCCCGGTAGTTCTCTCGCCTTTCGCAATGGGAATATTTCGATCCGATAGAATCCCGGTGGGATTTATGCTAATTTCAAGACCGGGCATAGATTGTGCTGGTAAATGACGTGTGAAGGGAGTAGATAGAAAACGCTGTAATGTACGATATTGGGTTTTGCAGCAAACGCGGCTTTAAAGCGCGCGAAAATAGGACGAGTAGCAGCGACCGATGATACCTGATGAAAGGGTCCCCAGCGGCCTCTCCCTTTTTCCTTTTTCCTGCTACTTTTTCCTTTACTTCTCGAAGAAATTCGCTGGATATCGAACAGGAGACGAAGGAAGAGTTCGGAATGGTTTACGCCGCTACCGAGTAGTTGCGACAGATATAGACCACGAGATAAACGACGTATTACCGGTATAAAGCAACTTCCTCGACGCACGGCGACAGCTATACCTGTCAGCGTGATGTACCATTGCACTCGTATCTTTCCCATAGCCTCTTTTCTCGATCCAATTCAACGAATCTGCGGAGTACGTGCGCGTTACACATAGCATGGGACGTGCGCCAGCGCGTGCACGCGGAACACGATGAAGATCGCGCCAATATCGAAAAATCGAAGGAAATCTTAGAAAAGAAACGCAAAAAGGAGAGAAAGAATAAACGCTTGAAGGTACGGAATGAATTTTCGCGAAGCGTCAAAATATTGTAGCGCAACAATGTAACGTATATAAGAGATACATTGGATAATAGTGAACGAGGCTACACTGGGGAATAACGTACATAGGAAAAATGTAAGTTCATCTTATCATGTTGAGTGTATAAATTACGAGGCATCGTTAACTTTCTCTGCTAACAAAATTATCTGAAATACTGTCGAAGCGAAAATCCCATCGGCCGCAATCGGATCGGCACGATATCGGATATGTAAACGCGAATTTTCCTCCCTTACCCAACCTTCCGTCGTTTATAACGATGCAGCAACCACATATCCAGTAGATATATTGCATTTATATTGCATTCCGTGTAATCGTTGCATCATTACGGTGCAGCTGGTGAATTTGATACCAATTGATCGTGAGACCGTGATTCTATCAGTCTAATTTGATAATTTGATAATTTCATACGCATCACGTGCGAAAAGTTGCGCGTTTTACGCGCGTGATAACACGCGATTGACTTTAATTTCAGCGTTTAATGGACCGTTCAATTTTCACGACGGTCCAGTCCGGATTTTATTAAACGGTTTTCCTGCGGTCGTATTTTTCTTTCCCCTTTTGGCTTTCGGTTCTTACGCTTCGCCGAGTCTACCGTCGACAAACACGCGTCCGTGTCGGCGATAAAAGCGGCGTTTTCCACGGCCGGTTTTTCTTGCAAGTAATGGTAACACGACGGTCTTTTTCTAAACGTTAAAATATTTCCGCCCAAATAAACCAGCTCGCCTTGCAATTTTCAGTGCGCAAATTAGTTTGGATCATTACTTAATCGTGCTAATCTGTGTGAAAAGAATACTTGATTTAACTTAGTAAAATAAATTTTATAATTTGATAATAATAATGCGTTAATTTTATGTTATTCAACTATGATAAAAATGTAGCTTTTATAAATTTCACTTATTCGTCTGGACATAGATCAAATATTATCTGTAAGCGTTAGAAAAATTTATTAGAGTTTTTAGAGATATAGATTAATGTGTGTAAAATTAAAAAGAAAAATTAAAACAAACTTGCAACAGTGTAACTTACAATTACACTGTTGGAAAATTTGTGTACTTTTGTGAAAAAATTTGCTGGTTAAAGTTTTTGTGTTAAATAATCAACACATTCATATGTAAATTAAACACATGTCTGCTTTGTTATATATATATATATATATATATATATAACTGAATTTAACAAATATAAAATGTAAAATTATTGAAATGATTTTAAAAATATGTTAAAGTAACACAAAAAATTTGCACGTATTTATTAAATGTGTTAAAATTTACAGAAAAAGAGTGTCGATTTTACTCTATAATAGAAGTGGGGATGACTGCGTGTTACTTATTACCATTCTTATATAAAAAGAACATTTCTTATATGTTAATTTCATCATAAAAGTTATGTTAATTGTACACACAATTAACTTTAAATTACGATCAAAATTACATTTCTTTTCTGTTGAAATATTAACATGATATCAATGTTACCATTTAACACATCTATATGATGTTAAATTAACACAAAAATTTGAGTGAACCGTTTGAGACATGTGATTTATGTTAAATTTAACACAAATTTTTCAACTGTGTAGTTTAATAATTTTGTAGTTCAAACATAAATCAATTCTTTCTCTTTTTCTTTTTCCGAAAACTTAACACGTCTTGAATACGTAAAAACTTTCGGCAGAATACACAAATCCAATATAAATTTAGACTGTCCACAATAAAATTGTGCTCGAACGTAGGATGAGATTTTCGGTTTAACTTTTCGCTGGAAGGAATTACGCCCGACGGCATTCTCGAAATGGACAGGCAGACAGACAGACGTTAAGGAACATAAGAGGAAAGTTTTCGCACTAGACGGTTTCTCCGCGGCGCGATTAAATATGGGACACATGGGCACATCTTGGGCGGTCGGAGTTGCGGAAACGAAGGTGGAAAAAAGTGGCTGACGCGCGCGGTGCGCGAACGCGTTAAACGAACCACGACGTCATAATTTCCAGCGGTGGATCGCGATAATTTAATTTCGCCGGAATGAAAGATAGCGCGCCTTCGCAAAGTAGACCGACCTTGCGCGAGGAATTACGTCGTGCATTCGCGCCGGGCGTGCGGGGCCCCGGCGTTCCGCAAGTCGCTAAACTGGGGAAGCAACCCGAATTCCTTATCGAATTTCCAGTACATTATTCCTCATAGAAAATTACAATTCGCATAGCAGGAATATGAGTCATATTAACGGCCCGGAATAGAATGGCAGAAATTATTAATAGCATTGACAATGTGCGCGAACACGAAATATGTAGGAGCAGCTGTCATCATGTACCCAAGTATATGTGTGATATACATAGATATTTAATACATATGCGAGAGTAACGCGAGAGAAGTTACTTTTTCATTTTTAAACTCTCTTTAACTATTTATATTAAAATTCATGTTGGATAAATCCATTAAAAAAAGTAATTGTATCTCATTTTTTAAATCTAAATTGAACTATTAATTCTTATTTATTTGAAACGAATGATTAATTCTTTTTTTGTATAAAATGTTTTTTGCAGCACGTAAATTGTTTGCGATTTCATCTTTTATTTCGTTCGTTGGAGTAATGGTGTGCCATTCTTCTATCTAATACACACACACACACACACACATACATATACAAAACCGATGAAATATATTTTTTTTGTTCCGACGTTAAGCTGGCGACAAATCTCATTTCATGTGAGAATATTTTTCTTTACTCCGCATCACGATCAACTCTCAACGAAGTTTTTACTCTGACTTTTTTTGCGCCACGATTGACCCGATAATTAATCCTGGAATAACGAATCCTTTGTTATGAATTGTATTTTTCCTCCGACAGAAATCTCGTCCGCTTTCCGGCGCGTCGCGCAGCAATAATCTTTTCCTTTATCGTTACTTTTAGAATCTTTCATCAACGCGATCGGTTCGTCCCAGCTTCTAACACGGCCGCAAATTGGATTTCTTACCGACGTGGAATTCATTCTGCCTCCATGGCGATGTATCGCTTTCGTCAGCTGTTCGTATATTACGTGCTTTTTCGTCCAGTTATAATACCGATAAAGTCACTTCCCAAATTTGATTTTTTAGAGCTCTTTTTTTATCGAAAAACTTCTGTATCGAAAAATCTGACTAAATTTCAGAATAATTGGCGATGAGAGCTCGTCGGAAACTCGTCTATATTTCTCTCAGACGATGTTTTTATATATACACAACCGTGACTCGTTAGGGAAAGGCTGAAAGAAGTCTGGCGTCTCGTGTGGGATTAAAAGACCAAAAAAGAGAAAAAGAACGAGAACTGTCGTGCAAATTGCGCGCAGTGGCGCAACCGCGTGCATAACTGAAGCACATTGCAAGTTGAACCTTCCAAGTAGAAATTAGTCGATTGTCGGAGATAAAAATTTTAATTTGCGGAAAATGTATATTTGTACTTTCTGATTGCTTGCTGAATATCAAAGGGCTTCTTACTTCCCTTTATCTGGTTTTCTTTTAAGCATTTGTTATAAGAAAAGGACAGCTGATAGGAAATAATACAGCGTGTCGGTATTTTTACTCAACTGCGCGTGAACCTTTATCAAGAAAAATGGAAGGAGGTGTCATGATGTTTCCGGTTACGATGGTCGTGCGGAGTGGATGGGAATTTAGGGGAATCGCTTTCTATAGTAATCGTTCCCTGCGGATATGGTGTGATTTATCGAGGAACCCTCTGCGAGGGTGATGCGTGTCGCGAAAACGATTTTGTCATTTTACCCGGGAGAAATTTTTTCTGAACGAGATACTAACTAATATTATTATTTAATCAGTTTTCATTATTTTACCGGATAGAATATCGTAACGCGCTGTGCATTTAGATTATGGGGCGAAATGGGGTCATAGCCGTCTCTTTTCTGTTAGACTAATAGTCAGAAATAACATGGTTATTATTATAAATACATTTATAATTAATTTAATTTTAATATGAAAATACCGATTATTTGCACGATAAATACTGTTAAACGAGTTTAGACATACTTGTGAAAATTAATAATTTCATTTTGGAAATGTCGAGCAAAAAAAAGGTGGGTAAATTTTATTTATTAATCAACTTCTAAAAATGTTTGAAGGAGGTAAATTATATACGAAAGTTTTTTGCTGTTATATGCGAAAGTGACAGGAAATGATTACTCTCTTAGCGACTTATATATCGGGAAGTAAATATCGGGATATCGTCGCCGCATTGCTTCCATCAGTCTCTCTCCGTGACGATTCATCTTTTCTTAAAGAGAATGACTCGTAGATGGTAGAAAGTGAATAGTATGAAAGAATAAAAAGGATTCGAGTGGAAGAGAGAGTATTTATATTCTAAATGGGAGTTTATCTCTCATCTTTTTATACATGATTATATTTTATCACATGACATTATCAAATTTATTTCATAAATTAATTAATTTAGTAAATAACGTTGTTATCTTATCGGTTTCTGGAATTGAAATGTCAACGAAGATAATGTAATTTTAACGTAGCTCCTAATCATCTACGGATTTTTTCTTTTTTATGAAAAGAATTATGTTCAGAAAAAAAACAAATATTTTTCCGTTATTCCTCGCAACTTTGCAACTTCAACAATAGATTGCAGTCGAACAAAAGAAATTTAAAAAATTAATATGAAAAAACCTAACCGTATAATTCACTTTAAAAATGCATGAAAGTAAAGGATTAAATTACGTCATCGTCGAATTTGGTTTCTTGAAGCTAGATAAAATCTTTGCCGACGGGTAGGATATAACAGTGAAACATGATGAAAGAAAAAGAAAGATAATTCTTTCTGCTGGAGCTTCATTAGGAAGGCAATCGACTTCCTGGTTTTAATGAGGTATGGCGACCAATGAGGCCGCGAACGAAGAGCTTCCGGATTTTGTTAACAGATATCTGCTTCGTCTGTAGCAGTTTGTAAATTATGAAATTGCATTAATAATAACTAATACCTAACTTTGTTTCTCTTTGAAAAATTGACGAACATTTCGCATTTTCCAAAGAATTCATTAATATCTATTCCACCTACAAGAGTTTGTCTATAAATTGTATATGTGTTTAGGGAAAAATACCATATGTAATTGTAAGATAAAAAAAATACAGAAAAAAAATTTGCTTCCTATGTGAATGGAGCATGTATTCGCGGAATGGTTTGCGATACGCTGTAATAAAATTTTTAATTCAATTTTTCCACTGCTTTTTACACAAGAGTCCAATTACTTGTTTTAATTAATTAATTACAGCCCCTTTCATTTCGTATAAACAGTAGCGTATATTCAGCAGCATTTAAATAACAACTGCGCTGGAAATATAAATGTTTGCAGTCAATGAATCGATACGTCAAAGGCAAGTTTCATTTCCTGAAACACTATTACGGAAGTTTAATGTTATTATATTTCATAGACATATTTTTGGCCGTACATATGTTGTACCGAAATTATATGCTACATTGAATTAGCAAATGCAATATGTCTCTTTTATGCTGTTACTATGAGAAATTTTTAAAGGAAGTTGCGAGATGAAATATTAACAGTACTGGCTGCAATATTGATTATGCCGGAGCTCTTTAAGGCCCAGTTCCACAACCTATTTTAACCAGAGTTTAACTCGTTATAGACCAATCCTGATTAGGTTTAACGAGTTAAACTTTGGTTAAAGCAAGTTGTGGAACCGGGCCTAAGAGGTAACGTATAATGCGTTTGCATGAAAATAATTAAAGTTCGTTAAGGAATAAAAGAAGAATTCTGCGCAACAAACGTCGGCATACCACGTGCTTCTCGATCATAATCTGTTACCTTCTATTACAGTTTTCATTATTCTATCATGAACTTACGTTATAGTTATAAGTTATATAAAACTCTCGCGTTGAAAGATGTCACTTTTATAGAAATTGTAAATATGATAAATATATCAGGTCCAACAGATCTGGACTTGTTTTTATAGTTACAAATAAAAAAGAAAGTTATAAAAATTAATTTTTCTATTTCGTTTAATATCAATTTATCGAATTCTTTATCTTACTTATTAGAATATTGTAAATTAGTTCAACAATTTTATGGAACAATTATATTTCAGAGAAAATCGATTTTTCTTTTGATAAGAAAAAGAACTTATACAGAAAGGGGGGGGATAAACTCTCAGATATTTCTCTTTAGAAGTGATAATCTCTCTATGAGTGATTCTCTCTGTATAAGTGTGATAATCTATATTATTGCCTATCGTTTAAATTTTTTAAAAATATTATTTTTTCGCTGTTTTCTGTTTTCCCAATATCTCCCAAAATTTCACACGCGCATTCCGGGTGCAAATATCCACGATTACCGGGATCTACATTCTATTCTGTGAACGTTGCGTAGGAGTGCCGTCAGCTGTACGATATTACGGAAATATTGTGCGAATCGGTACAATACATATATGTTCTTCCGGTTTTTATCACGCCCGCGCATCATTTCGGACTTTCTAGTGAAGAATACCGCTGACTTATAACGACATTGAACTTTGAACTTTGTGCTGTGAAACTTTAATGTGCGGTCTGTAGTGGACGCGAAGCCGGGAACAATAATTCGATTGAAAGAACGAGATCTATGATCGATATTAACTCGCGAGAATTTAGTTATCATGATTGCCAACATCGCGAATTTTTAAATGATTTTTACATGTAACAGTTATTTTTACATGTAAAAATTAATGTTATATCTAAGATAAATAAAAAGAACAGTAATTGCATATAATATTTTTGCAAATTTTGTGTTAACGAATTAGATCATGTGTTTCCTTATTGTTCTTCTTCTTTTTTAAAATGAAAGATAGACTTTGTAAATCTCGCGAAAAGTGATACATAAATAATATATAAATAATGATACATAAATTGTTATCATGTTATATATATGTATATATATATATATATATATATATATATATATATATATAGAGATATATATATATATATATATATATATATATATATATATTTTGTGTATTGTTGTTTAATCATATATAATTTTCGCGAAATCGCTTTATCCAATATCTTTCGATTAGTTTCGTGGAATTGTTGATCGATGAAATAAATTCTGCAATAAAATTAGGAATTATCTATCATATAATTTACTCGTAGATCCAAATCGCGAGTTTGAAGAATGGAAATCGTGGACGGAGCTCCACGTGGTATCGCTGCTTAATGTCGAACTCCTAGACGGAATTGCGATCGCTACGCTCACGCAACGTCGAAGTACCTCGACGCACTGACTCAGAAATGGCTCTCTGCATTTTCGATAATTGTCACCGATCACCACTGATCGCACTTCGACGAGCGTTACTTTTTTCTCTTTTAGTGCCAGCTAAGCGCGAATCGAAGTGACGCGACGAGAGGGCACAAAAGCCCCATAAAAATTAATCGGCCCGAGTTTCAAGCGAAGTCGATCTGGATCGGCAACCGATCGCGATCCCGCGTTAATCGCGAACCGATCCTTTCGCGAGATTCCTCTCGGCGGACGCGATTTCTTGCGAGGTCTCGTGGCTGGGGTTGCTTGCGACGTGAATGCTAGATGAATACTGAGGCACGTCACATCGGGCGCCGGGTTTCAACCCCCTTCTACGTGTGCTTCTCATCCCTCTTCCGGTCCCCGCTACCATCCCTCTGCTCCACTCCGTCATCAGACGCGCATCCACCCACGCAACTGTTGCGCCCCCGCCCGTTTCTGATCATTTCTCAGCATTTCGCCGACCGTCCAACGAGCGCATGGTGGCGAGAATCGAGCCACGTGGACGATCGATCGCGATCGTGATTGTGTTCGCGCATTAAAATACTCATATAGATGTATTGAGTTAAATGCGATTAATTATCGATCGTTCCGAACACTAGAACCGTCGTTAATGAAGTTAATGGCGATATCGCTGCTTAAAAGAATTAATTAAATATATCGACCTTTCGACATTTCAAACCTGGTCGTAATGCTGCTGTAAATTTGATTAAATTGCCACTTTTAGAACGATAAACGATCTCAGAGCGGATGGGTGATACCAATTTAATTAATCAACTTCCGGCTGTAAAAGTTGGGCTAAATAGTTGCCGATTAGGTACACTGAAAAATGGATGTAGCAGTTTTATAATATTAAGTAAACTTTTTAACTCTTGACAAGTTAAGAGTTAAAAGTTTCTAACACCTGGTTTTTGCACAGTTCACCGTCGCCAACAGACTGAATCTTACTTTGATTTGTACTAAATCTGTCTTAATTGCTTAGACGAGAACTTCTGACGCGATTCACAGAACCGCAATTAAGACGTAATAGACGCGCATCGGCAATCAACTCTCAAGATGTACGTCGATCTGTTCGTAATTTTCAATCAGGAATCAGATGAACGATTCGCTCGCATTTGTCAGTTTCTTTTCTACAGTAGCATTAACAGATATTTTATTATAGTATTCAGCAAATTATTTCGCATTTGTAAAGTAATATAAATTGATAAAGTGAATTATTAATATCTACACGGAGAAAATTTTATATTAAAAATTACTATGTATGGCAGTAGCCGTGGACTATTGCTGGAATTATAAAAATTTTTACTATGTTTTTCATTGTTTTACATAGTAAAAATTTTTATAATTCCAGCAATAGTCCACGGTTACTGCCATACATAGTAATTTTTAATATAAAATTTTCTCCGTGTACTAAAATGCGTGATCTTTTTCGCATTTTTTAACATTTTACTTGCTTACCATTATTCTCTTGACACATTCTATTTATTATACATAAATAGATTTATTTTTACTTATATTTATTATAACGAAGTGATACGATTATATATTTAGCTAGTATCACTTTTTTCAATAGTACTTTTCTATAATAACTCTGTACTGCAATTATGCTGGATAATCGAAATTGATTAGCATATTGATTTAGCATAATATTTGCACTATAGTGGTATAGTATTACAGTTAATATAGCACTATAATTAGCATTATAGTTATTATGTCAAATCGGTGATTGTTCAAGAAACTCAATATTTATCAGTTCGTAGAGTTTATGTTAGAATTTTAAGTAAATATAAACAATGTCTTTGCATCAAGACAACATGCGACAGATGTACGAGAACGATTACGAAAGAACGGGTCGTGAAAAATGTGTTAATCGATTTTTTCCAGGCGCGAAACCGAGATACGAGTGTGCGTTGATGTTTTCGCGTCGAGATGACGACGACGACGACGACGATAATGTGCACGTATTGTACTTTGTAAACTCGGCTCGAACAATGCATAAAACACGTCGGCGCACGTAACTCGCCTTCGCTTCTAACTAATTAGCCTAGATTTATTAACGGCAGTTTTGTAACGGTCGTAGAATTCTTACGGCCAGTCTTCCGTCGAGGCCGCTTAATTAATTACTCTCCCGTAGGGCGGAGATGGTAATAATGCGTTTCTAATTAGTCGCGTTCGCGCGCGCGTGAAATACCTACGAGCTTGCAACTAACGCGAGATAAATCGGCGAGAGGGAGATATGCAAAAAAGACGCGCGTGGTTAAATAATTTTCTTCCGTTGAGTTATCTCTTTGCACGCCTTCGAAGAAAATAAGTACGCGTTGATCGAGAAAGTTCCCGATAAGATAAGGACTTAAATATTATATATTGACGTACTCGATTAATATAAGATCTGTGTTATTTTTTAAACTTTAAGTATATATAAATTTCTCACATGTGTATCCATAAATTAAAATTGAATATTAATTCGGTGAATGGGCTCTCTTCCAATGCGAAAGAATTCGTTTATCGAAAGAAATTTAATAGATCCATTTTTTCTGTGTGCGAAAATTCATATAAAACCGCTCGAGAAGTGAGGTATTTCGCTCGCGAAGTCTCTCACTGGAGTCAATCTTGACAGTTCTCGGGCATCAGGTCGGACTCATGCGTGGTCTCCGAATGGAACATGATCTCGGGACGTACGAGGCGTGACGTCCGCCGACAATTTCATGAATAATTGAACGTGTGCTTTAAGCGGACCGTGACGTATTGGCGGGGTATCGGTTCGTCCCGCAAACAGAATATTCTAGCTAACCGTCTGGACTGCTTGATTGATTAACAGTTTGCGCTGAATTTTGAAACGCCGGCGGAGTCTTACACAATTTGTTTGCAACAGATAGGAATAATTTATATGCCACGATTGAGTAATACTCTGTACACTGTGAATCAACCAAGTGGATTGTGAACAACGGTCATTTTATATGGAATATATATTTAAAGAAATGTCAGTTAGATTTAATTATTAGATTTGTAGCTCATTGAATTATTCTTTTAATACCTTTACTTTCTTGAAGTTGCAGATGTCTCCGTTTTTCTATTTTCGATATAATTATTCCTTTCTATACGATTATACGAAGGTAAATTCGTGGATCCGAGCAAACAAGGCTCTACTGCTTCCCCATGAATAACGCTAATGTACATGAAATTTGCGTCATGGCGCTAAGCATTCAACTTAAATATCAGTACGGTATGTAAATAGCAGTAGTACTCTAGTAATCGATACTCTATCGAATTCCATCTATAAAAATTCGTTGGTCGTGCGAATGAAATGGACAACTTGCAACTTCTGTCTGCGGAGCTTTTCTGTTATTTCTTTTATTCATAGTCCGGAAGGGAAATACGTGAGAGAGTTGCGATGAAAAAGTCACAAAAAATACAGATAAGTGTATCTTATCACGTTTATCTTAAAACAGTACTTGAAGTGGTCTATAAGAGAACCAGATATGATTCGCATGGTTCAATTAAACAGTGCCAATATGTTCCGTTGGATTGCTTCGCTTGCAATCGTGGCGCTCTTTCAGGCGGCTTTCGCCATCGATATGTTAATATCCGAAAGCCCACACTTCAAATTAATCAACAAAGGTGTTGTGCCGAAAGAGGCACTGGTGAGTTAGGATCAAACATTTTGTGATACAATTCAAAATAATAAGAATTTATAAAAATTCAAATAAATATTTAAATAAGTAATATGATTCTTCTTTCGAAGCATGGCATATTCGTTAAAGGATATTCATGATATGCATATATGTATGTGTGTTTTTTTATACTCTTAAAATTTATGTTGAATTTTTTTACTCGAATGCGAAATTAATCATTTACACTTTTAAATTTTTTCACTAGTAAACAACACATATCAATTTGATATTCTATTTTTGTAAGTATTAATTATTCATTTTCGTGTAAGATAATCCAAGAGAATATTTTGTAAAATTTAATCTATATAGATACATTTCCTTCGAGAAAATTCATCTCCTAAAAAATAATTCTCTTGACATAATCATTGAAATATCTCAAAAAGAATCCGCTTTTATATTCATGCTATGTTTCTATTTAGCAAGATGTCATACCTGTTGGTGGATTCATCGGCGATCTCACGATTGGCAAATTACCGGAATACAATAAAATCGTTCGTTTTATTGAATTTATAGGCGATAATGGATCATCTCTTCTTCAAACTTGGTATCTACCGTGGGTTACTTTTTCGAACGGTGAGTTTTCTTTGTTTTCTTATTTGAAAGTATATTTGGAATAAACATACTTTTTGAAAAAAATAAAAATTTAAGCACTTTATTTTTTGTACCATTTTTATTTTGATAATAATGATATTTTTCAAAAACCTGAATAATCTACAATGTATATAGCCTTTTTTTAAATCAATATTCAATAGTATAATCGGTAAAGAAAATAGAGTATTTAAATAACATAACGCATATGTACGAAATAATTTTACAACTTACTACTATTAAAATTTTAAGAGCTTATTATAATTTAATGATATTAAAATAATAATTTACGATTATAATTTAATTATATTTATAATTATAATATTTTTTATTTATTTATATAATGAGAACTTTAAATTTTGGTAATATCTTTGAAATATGGGACTATGAAATGTGTTAATTTATCGTATACCTTATATATACCTTGTATATACAGGATGTATCATTTTAAGTGATGCAGTCGATTTGCTCCGAAATTATCGATGATACAAATAAATGTTTCAGATAAAAGTTGAACGGTTTCGAGGGGGACATTTTATGATGGACACATGTTTTCTCTAGGTGCAGATGTTCCCGAGATTTTAAGGTGACCTTTGTTTTTTT
>NJRQ01000048.1:580882-598653 GCA_003063805.1 Aphaenogaster ashmeadi | reverse complement strand
AGGTTTGACCTAATATGCATATTTACCGATATTTCTAACAAGCAGTCGTTGATAACCGTTATTATATGCACTTATTTGCGCAGGAACCATAGTTGACTGCGTTACAGTAATAAATGCAAAGGACAGTTACGGGGCAGTATGTGGAAAAGCGAATGATCTGGGAACAAATCAATCGCCAACATTTTCGGTGCGCATCGCTCCCTATACGAATGTCACACTCACGATGATAATATTTGCGCATTAAGGCTTGTCACAAGAAAATTGATCAATAGTTATAATAATTATCGATAGTTTTAAAATTTTATTTAATTTTAACATTATTTTTTAATTTAAATTAAACATTATTGAATTAATCTAAAATGGGAATAATAATAGCGTATATATATTATATAGATGTGATTTATATAGATTGTGCATTTATAATAGAAAAATAAACAAAATTGCAGTTTCACAACGAAATTACATGGATAACAAATATTACTACCACTAATATATATATATATATATATATATATATATATATATATATATATATATCGATCGTTAACATTTAAAATATTATAATTCAACTGTGTTTCTAAATATTAAAAAATATTAGAAACAGTATTAAAAAATATTAGAAACAATATTTAAAAATATTAGAAACAGACGGCTCGAGAATTATTTAGTTTTTTGAAGACGTTTCACAAAAGAATTGACTCCTTTTATATGGAAATACTTTTCCTTCTGTAACATTTTCGTCCATTTTTCAGAACTTGCATACGGGCACGTTACATGCATATACAAATTTTTATCTTAAAAGCGTGAAAAGAAAGAATGTGAAATTTATTCCGTTTTCTTATTTTAATGATAAGTTCGTGAGCAAACAAATTAAAAACTTTGTAAAACTTCGTATCAAAATACCATCCATCAATATTCCGTTGATTCAGTTCATTAATGCGTCATCACGATTTTCCTCTCGAGTCGCTTTCTTACTTGCTTTCTAGCATGAAAAACAGGTATCTCATCGCCGAGAAAATCGTTAATCGTTTTTTTGCAACCAAGAATAATTTGCATTTGATAATTACCTCTGAAAATTGATCGCGGAATTTTCCCTTTCAAAGAATCACGATTTTCTCACAAAGAGATTTATTTAGATGCGAAATTTGATACGATATGAAAAGTGAAAGAGTTTATCAATTGTGTGATAAGTTTTCTAAAGATCAATTTTTATATATTTTATATTTACAAAATAATGATACAGAAATTAATGGCGAGTCCAATTTTAGTTCAGATTCCTGCAGATCCATGATTTCTACATATCTTTGATGATTCTAGTTCTTTCACGAGGGTCAAATAAATCAGTATTCGCACGACCACCTACGACTAATTGTATCGTAGATGAAGATAAAGCATGACTTCACGAAATGAACGTCGTGAATGTACTGCCATGTCGGAAGTTGCTGACTGGAAAGTTTAAATGGATTTTATCCTTGTAAAGATTTAACAAAATAATCTATATTAATTTAATTATAACTGGTGAATTCTTATAAATGAACGTCGTGAATGTACTGCCATGTCGGAAGTTGCTGACTGGAAAGTTTAAATGGATTTTATCCTTGTAAAGATTTAACAAAATAATCTATATTAATTTAATTATAACTGATGAATTCTTATAAATATATATTTTAATTTTTCGTCTAAAATTAATAGAAATAATTGAGATTTCAATCAGATTTAATTTGGTAATATAAGAAGTATACTAAAAGTTTTAATAGTAATATGTTGACATTATGGATGTTATATCACCCTAGAAAAAACAGATTGTGATAGTAAATAGATATGCCATACTTACCGTATCTGATTGCATCAAATACTTACATGCAGTTTATCGTTTGTTTTAATCAACAATTTCATATTATTTGCCAAGCTTTATTATTCTATTCTCTTTAATATCGATCAAGACGGAAAGCTTGCGATTGTCTCGTCACTGTTTAAACTTACATTAGCAAGGATTTTCATAGAAGCAGTGATAAAGTTTGCGCCAATGACGAAACGTAATTACGAAGAATTCTAACGAAGCTTCCGACGATGCTCTGAGTGAATAAGAAGGGAAGCAACGCTTTTAAGGCTATAATGAAAATTGTTACAAACTGTAGACTTCTCCATACTGCTGCTTGACCTTCGTTTTAAACGTCCCTCCATCTTCTTCTCTTTATCATTCTTGATTTAATCTGTAGTTAAATCGAGATTGACTTGGATCGTTAACATAGTAAATTACATCGTTACATATTTTAAATTATGAATTTTTTAAATAAGAATCTATCAAAATAAAATAAGATACAAAGCATGAAGATCGCTAAGAAATTCGTGCAACGTAGTAAGGAAATGACGAAGGAGTGCAAGAGTCTGAGAAATTACTTACAAATTATTTATTCAGTAGAATTTTTATTTATATATATTCGGCAGAAAGTCGGTTGAATAATTCGTATCAAATGCTTTTCGAGACGTTAGAATTTTAAATACGCCGGACGATAAATCTGACGTGTCAATAATTAAACTTACAATCAGCTACGAGAATTCCCAACGAAATTGCTGCGTGTTTTCGAAAGTTGCGAAAGGGTTTACATATCGCGCCAAATGACTAACTTTGCACGGACTTTAGCAGCCTGCCCTGTTCAATCGTATTCGCAGTTTGCTTATAATGCACGGTCGTATTTTTGCGTGGCTAATTGTAATAATATGGTCCAATAACTCCATTATAATTCATGACGATAATTGCTTTTGCATGCAGCTGAATGACCGTAAAATTTCGTCGCGATCGCGTAAAGTCGAAAGTAGTTTTCGCCACGATAGCATCGGAAAGAAGGAAACGACATAGCATAATATGATACAACTGTTGCTGTTAGCTGAAATGGAGTCGCTGATAGAACACATTAACATTAAATTTTTAAATTCATCTGGTTGAAATATTCTTATGAGATCATTACTTAATTTTGTCGACTGGTTTCTAAATGTGACATATTATGATTGTAGACTGCCAGATTAATAATATTATTAATAATTCCAATAATAATGAAAACTATTCTCGATGAATACTCGTTGTATCAATTATTAATCATCTAAAGAGTCATTAATCATTATATTGATACGTTCAAGAACAGTTAGAATCTCCAGAAATCCTAATATCATTAGGCTTATCCACAGAAAGGGCAAGATGCATTATGCCGAGTATTCTGAGTGCAAGCTGGTCTAGTTACACGCGCATCGGATGTAGCGTTCACGGTATAGCATTCCCAAGAGATCCCGCGCCATCGGGACGGCAAGACATGTTACTTACGAGAAGCGACCTGGAAATTCCTTAGCAAAACGACCAATGCACCGACGCTCCTTGACCGTTAGGGAAGCTTCTCATTCCGATTGGGAGTTTTCCTCACCATAAGCGGCGGGAGAGAGAGCGCGTCGCAGCAGCCGGAGGGGACGCAAAAATGGTCCAACACCTCTTGGAATCCAGTCGAGTCTTTCCAGTGAGAAACGCAATACCAATAGTCACGCTGTACTTACTTTGACAAAGTTCTTTTTCGTCGAGTTCAGCGCGTTCCTTTTTTCCGTCGCGCTACGTATTTACGAGTAATCCGAGAAATTGGCACTGTGAACAGCGACGGCGCGTTTTTACCGGGAACCCCTGGGGGATTATGGAACTTTGCAGTATTACAATAACAGTTTACTTCATTTAGAAAGATTATATAATACATTTCTTTAAAAATATTAATATAGTATGTATAAAATGGTAAAAGAAAATATAATATTAATGAAATAACCCTGCAGTGTGATAATAATTTTGTATATTAAATTAACAAACGTTTGAAGTTACAGTTTATTACGTATTCTTGAAATAGAGTTTAAAAGGTGAGAAAGAATACACATACGTGTTATATTATATTATTTATAGTATTTATAAGAAGAATTACAAATATATATAATATATATACAACGCTTACAATTTTTTTTACAATGATTTAAATTCATTTAAAACTGTATATATTTCACAAGAATTTGCGTTTGACGATAAAAGTGCTTGATGTAAGATTCTTAATTTTTTAAATGATTAGATTCGACAGAGATCGCTTTAAGACTTTGTACATAGCAATATTCCATGACGGCGCAAATAATACTTTCGGAGAAAATTGTATCGAGCATGCTGCTGTCGGTCGGAGATGCGTCTATGATCCTTTGGCATTATCAACGAAACGAAGTACCGGATAACCACGTTACGAGTCAATCTCTCCGTCAGGAATAAGCAAGTCCCCGGAGGCTTCGATGGAAACAGTGGAAGTAATTCCTATTCCGGTCGCGGAAATTCGAATCTGTTTTATTTGCGTTATTTTTAATTTTATTTCAGGGAAACGATATTTCTACTTATAAATTTACATCTATAAATAATTCATAATACTCTTATGTGAATTGATAATTGTAATTTATATTTATTTTAATACAATGCTTCTCACTTGCATAAATTTGTATGATAATTCTCATCACGAGTGAAAAAAATTGAAATATTTAGATAAAGAAATAGTCTTCTCTCTTTATAACAGTGCCGCAATAAATTCTTTCACTCGATGCGCCCAAGTCTTATATCTCCTTTATTTTTGCATAAGCGTAGGCGTTTGTTTCCGCAATATATCTTGAGACAAATCTCTTTTCGATATTTCTTCGACAGGAAATTACATTTATGCCAATATCTAAACGATTCAGTATCATGAGAAGAAAGTGATCGGTGATGCGAACATTTGTTCGCATTGTAGTCGACGTCACGCTATTTATATATACTCTCTTTTATTATATATAGTAGGAATATCACATATCTTTTCTATTCAAAATTTTAGACAGCTCGTGTGATTAATCGAGCTTCTTCATGGAGCACCACATGGGAAATGTTGCGTGCGATCTAATCGATTGGAAGATGACAACGTCGGATTTCACCTAATGTATCGGTGATTTATTAAGCCGTTCATGGATAGTAATTACCAGATTGTGTATTTGATCGTAACATAATCGTTTAAGTCATGTTTGCGCTATTATCAAAGTATACAGGGTTTCCATAAAGTCAGTTGCCACTCCTATATTTCGGAAACGGCTCAAAATTATGAAAAACCGCGAAACACGTGTTCGATCATTTCGAGGGGCTACTCTTTTAAGAAAGTTGGGGAGGTTGCTCCCCCAAGGGGGGGCGGGGATCTCAACTTAAAAATTTCAAATGGAACCCCCTATATTGTAGTATATCATTTGAAAGACTATAAGAAAAGAAAATTTCTGGCGCAAACCAGAGGTCGATACGTTGATCCGTTCGGGAGTTATTTAGGGTCAAAAATTGGCTTTTTCGAACTTTGACTCTAAATAACTTCCGAACGGATCAACGTATCGATCTCTGGTTTGCGCCAGAAATTTTCTTTTCTTATGGTCTTTCAAATGATATACTACAATATAGGGGGTTCCATTTGAAATTTTTAAGTTGAGATCCCCGTGGACCCCCCCTTGGGGGAGCAACCTCCCCAACTTCTTTAAAAGAATAGCCCCTCGAAATGATCGAACACGTGTTTCGCGGTTTTTCATAATTTTAAGCCGTTTCCGAAATATAGGGGTGGCAAC
Source organism: Aphaenogaster ashmeadi (assembly GCA_003063805.1). NCBI lineage: Eukaryota > Metazoa > Arthropoda > Insecta > Hymenoptera > Formicidae > Aphaenogaster > Aphaenogaster ashmeadi. The sequence goes on along the minus strand of NJRQ01000048.1, from coordinate 593,025 downwards.
TGACTTTATGGAAACCCCGTATATAGAGATGATGAAGGGAAGGTTGATATAGAAGAAATCGATGATTGGAAGGGTTAAAAAGATTTTGAATCTACATTATTTGTGAATTTTTATTACACTTGTACATTTGCAATAATAGTAAGTATCTCATCTTGTTGTAACTCTCTCTTCCTCATTACAATATCTGTTCAAAATATCTATATATTTAAATTATCATGTTTAGATAACTAAAAGGATGGGAAATTTTTTTATTTAGATTTTGGACTATTAAAGTCATAATATTTAATTGAATATCGAATGTAATATTGTAACTGAATCTAATTTTTGACTATTTTTTAACAGTTGCCACGTACATGTAATGAAATGTAGTATAGAGTTAATATACATTCTACTCTCTTTGAGATTGCACGGCATTGCACATAAGAATATAATGTAAGGGGTTGTAAAGAGGTTGCGCAGTATTGAATTTACTAGATACTTAAGAACGCTGTCACGTGCCGTACGAGCTTTGGAGAACCCTCGGCACTGCCGCGAAATCTTTTAATGAGCTTACCAAGCCTAGAAGCCTTATATCGACACGCCCCGAGGCAAAGTAAACGCGAAAAGCAGCAAACTGTTGGTGGCAGTTGTTGCGTGCGTCACATCGTCAGGATTTCACGCTCTATAAAAGACCATAAAAAAACGCAGACTGCTTTGAATTCGAGGGCAACAGATTCGCACGTTTACGATCGTTGAGAAAGATCGACACGTACCGCGGTGAGTTTGTCGATAACATCGCAATTGAAGTGGACGAAGAGAAATATATTTTATTCTTTTCCAAAATATGATTTATTCTGTTCAGGAACAAATTATAACCTTTTTCATCATATTCCGTTATATCCTAAAATCAGATCGATTTTACTTTGAAGTCGACAAAAGTCAAATAGTGTCCTATCGTTCCTCTTTGATTATAACTGGGCAAATATTTGGCAACGTTGGTGGGACGACATGTAATAACGATGCTTAACTATTGCGTCCAACGATGATAGTTGAAATTTACCAACTACGGCTTACACGTGGTGCGTGACAGAGTAACGGAGGAGAGATTAAACTTTCGCGTACAATAGAGTGGTTCGACTTACGGCGAAGGGATGCACCGAGAATGAGAGCTCGCCGGACATATCACTTTCCATAGAAATGATCGTGCACAGCCCGGGGCTGTCCTTTGCCGATAACTGCGTCATCGTTGTAATTTCCTCGTTCGCTGACCGTAAGTTCTGTCGCGCGAATCTGCACGTTTCGTTGCGCGCAGTCGCGTTTCATGCCACTTTATTGCGTACGATTGCCTTGCCGGTAACTGGTTCCGAGCACGAATTTAGACCTGGGATCGAGAGAGTTTTATTTCGTTCTTGTCGATACCGATGACGTGTTATCAACTACTCGTTTTCATTTACGTGCGCATCGTTTTCGATAACGGACAAAGCCGGCCGGGTGCGCGCTCGAATAGGAATAACGACCGAGCCAACTTTTCTAACTAAGCGTTCGACGGGCGACTTCCGAAGTGGAGCATCGGGGACAACGTTGTACTGTTACCTCGTAGTGACCAACTTTCCGTTCGTGACGTAACATACTGAACCCGTTTAATTATAGGACGAGCAATTATGCAACTAAAGGCAACGATCGATGTCTGATGGACCTAGATCGATTTTCGTTTGCTACTCAAGTGGAACAGAAAGTCATGACGACGTCAAAATAATGCTAAAATGACGCCTTTGACATCATTTTGAGGTCATTTTGACGTCATCATGACTTTCTGTTCTTCCTGGGTATGTTCTCAATACGTCTTTTGTCATCTTTCGCCTTCATATATACATATTATTCTCTTCATTCTACGTGATAAGTAAATATGAGTATTCTGTCATAAATCATATCAGGTAAAATAGCTTTTCTTTTTATAACTCTGACGCTATCTCTATCACGATAGTTTTCACTGTTTCGATGATGTCATATTATTCTGTCATTCACAGTGAACAAACAATTTTTATCAACCTTTTACTTTTTATAACAAAGCGCGCGATGTCGGGGCGTTTGTGAAAACTGAAACAAATCAGTCATTTATCGATTTGTCCTGGTTCCATCGACACACCCTTTAACAATCATAAAGGCATCGATAGGACGCGAAATGTTCTCTGTCAAATTCAATTACGATCAATCGTTGACCTTTGTAACTAACTTGAAATCTTCTACCGCCCACCTGTGTCCATCAAAACTCTATTGATCCCATCGTACCCCTATTATTCATCGTTGAGGTGTGAACAATAGAGCAAAATTTTGATAACTAGCCAGTCACTGGGAAGACCGGGCGACAGTCTAGAGATAGGGAGAGAGAGAGAGAGAGAGAGAGAGAGAGAGAGAGAGAGAGAGGGAAATGGAGCATTGTAAAGAGAACGATCATGCCCAGGCGAAGGCTGTTCTTTGTCGATAACGATTCCACTATTCCTCCTTGCAATTTACTCGGTATAATACCGTGACCTTTGATCTACCAAGATCCATATTCGTCATCGTAGCTTAGCAGGTGGAAAAGAGAAGTTATTAAAGCTGCTAATGCCATCGAGCAAATTAGCTTTGAGTCGCACACGAATTTATGCAAGCAAATATTATGCAAGTTGTAAATTTCCACAGTTCTTTCAATCCATTTTGTAATAAGTGTCCCTGAATCACGATTTATAATATAAATGCATATAACATATGTATATATGTATATATGTATGTTAGTTTAACTACGTATCATCCTTAATTCGATGTAAGAATTGAAAGATTGAAATTTACAAAAAGAAATTTTTGTTAATTTAACATATGAGAATTTTTTTATTCTAAAAATATCGAAGAAAAAATGAAATTTTGTAGCCATTTGGTTTCAACGTAAAGTTTTTATTATGTTACCTTCAAGTGATATAATTACTAATTATTATAGATAACAGTTATTACAGTATAGTATAATTAATTTATTATAGTATCTCGAGGGAGCGTGCGAAGAATTATGGATATTTTTCTGTAATTTTAATTCTGTATGCGACAGTTGAAATACGTACATAGATTCGATGCGTTGATCGCGGTCATCACACCCACTCTCAAGTATGCGCGTCTCTTGTACGCGCAGGAATGCCACGTGTAACCGTGCTCACGTACACGCGTATCCCGGGACATGAATATACTTGGGGACGCTTTTAATTTCACTGCATCTCCTCCCAAGTTTGTCGATTATCGTAAATCATCATGTAGCCAGACAATTTTCTTTGAATTTGCGATGCGAATTATTAATAATCGAGATTACGTGATCTGGTAAATAGCAGTAGAGCGAAGCACGGTAATCAATTCTCTTGATTTGGATAGAATAAATCTTAATTCTATCCATTTTAAGATTATTGAAATGCATAGAATCAAGATTTATTCTATCCAAATCAAGAAACCAAACCATTTTAAGATTATTGAAATCAACTAAATCATTTTAAAATGATTGAAATGGATAGAATTAAGATTTATTCTATCCAAATCAAGAAAATTACCGTGCTTCGCTCTGTTGTTATTTACCAGATCAATAATCTTGAAATGGATAGAATTAAAATTCTAAACGTATGTTAACAATACTTACAATCTTTGATATTTTTCGAGTTTTTTTTATAAACACTTAAAATATTGTTCGTTACAAGATATTATTCTTTCCACATAAAGTTCGTGAACTTTCACGAATATATAATTTCTTTTCTTGATTTTATTTATTTATCTTTGGTAAGACATAATGTAGAAAGTACTGATATCTATACAAATTGGACATTTTCATAACAATAAAATACAACACACGGAAGATGTACTTTTATGATGTCCAGCATTGAAATCAATATTTGCAGATGATCGTTATATGGTCAGCATGAAGAAACGCGGAAGTGACGAGAACAAAGGTAGTAAGAGCTGTCAGAATGGAAGCAACGCAATGGAAAAATCGGATTCGGGAGGTCTGAGCGATGACGAGAACCAAGGCTTCGGAAATTGGCTCCGATCCACCACCGGTGTCGAAATGATGCGACTCTTCGTGATCGCGAATTCGATTTTGGTCTTCGTGACTATGGGTTGGCCGAACATAAAAGAATCATTTTACATCATCAAAGACTATTTCGTAGGAGAAGAGGATTAAATGATGTCAAGCAAAAAGATAGTCCAGACATAACGTTGTCATAAATTTAATCAGTTTTAGACAAGCATGACAATTAGTCTTAATTATTACAATATTAGCGTAATTATTACAATTATTAAACATATCCGTTAATGTCAGTTTATTTTTATCTTTTATATCATCAATTAATCTCAAGCAGTATCAATACTTGTCTTAAATTCGGTGTTCATACCAACACAAATGAACATTGTGGAACCGATACTCGATAATAAATAGGTATTAATTTTATAGAAATTATTATTGATTAAGTTGTTTGTTAATTATACAAGTAAAAAAATTTAATTCAGTTCGCAATACAGTAATGAGTAGTACATTTTAAGATTAGAGAGATAGATATAAGAAGACAAACGAGAAATAATTGTCAACTTTCAAAAGATTCAATGTTCTTGCAAATGCCACAAAGTGGGCAAACAGAACTGTGACAGAACTTTTTTCTCGCGCAGCGTTTGAAAGTCAAATGTGGAGATCGTGATATTTGTATAAGATAAAACTCTTCTCTATACTTTTTTCTCGCTAGAAGTTCCTCATTTTGGAGGAGTAAATCTCCATAGATCCATAGATAACTTTTAGCAGAACTGACGAATAAGTTAGTTATTAAATCGCAGCGTTTTAATTCTCAATTAATGTTAAGATAGTTTTGACGATAATTTACAGTAGCGCTTATAATTATTTTGACAAAAAATTTTTTGGAATGTTTTTATTTATAACATATCCATAAATTTATTAAGTACATAAATAAAAAAGGTTTTTATAATATCAATATTGGTAATAAGAAATTGAAGTATAATTTTTTTAATTGTATAATTTTTTTATAAAATTAGAAAGTGCAAATATAATTTATGGGATCCAAAAGTATCTTGACAATTAAACAAATAAAATAAATTTTTAAATTCATTAAAGGTTTAAATAAATAAATGTCGAAATACTTATGAACTAAATAAATTATGAAAACTGCAAATCAGAATGTAAGATTTTAAAATTTTATATGAAATTTACTCTCTTATATAGCACTTGTTCCTCCTATTAATAGTAATATAAGATTGATAGAGAGAGTTTTGTTTACATCCCCAACTTTGACTTATTTATGCTCGGAAAACTGTTCTTCAAAATATTTATAAGCGCTATTCTTTTCAGAAAAAGATCAGTCTTCTATCAATATATCGTATTACCGCGCTGGTCATATTACCCGGCAAAGTTATAACTACAATATATATCTTTACTGCAATATTATACATAGAATATTGTAATATCGCATCGCAATAATCAACCGCAACCGCAAGGCCTTATCATGTTGACGTTTGTTATTCGCGGGGTGTTTCTCCTCAGCGTGTTAAGCTGGTATAGCGCCATCGTCTGGAAGGTAATCGATGGTTACTTCCAGGACCAGTTCCGCACTTATTTGCAGGAAGAGTATCGTAAGCATCCGCGGATGAAGGCCGACGTCGAGAGAGCCGGGGCTGTCGATAAGGGACCTGCTCCGAGCGCGTTGCCAGCCGAGTCAAGTGTGAACCACGTGGAGACCTACGGTTCCAACGCGGAGTGCCCGGCCGACATCGCAGACGTCTGCTCTCAGCGTGCAAACGTTCCGAGCGGGAAGCCGGAGGAAGCGATGGCAGGTGGCACCAGCGAAATCGCGGCCGCCGTAGGCGCCGGTACCACCGATAAAAATGCATTCCCGGCGAACGCGGCCCGATCGGCGCAGGAAAGTAGGAAACCGCCGAGCGGCAGCGACACGCGCGATAAAGAACGGCGACCGGGTGCCATCAATCAGGACGGCGACCGCGAAGAGGATGCGATCGAGGGGAACGTACTCCCGTCCCCTGCGTCGACCCCGCGTCATGTCGAGAAACGTCGTCTCGACAAGAGGGGATCATCGCGTGTCTCGAAAGAGGTCTCGAAGGAGATATCGCGGGAAAAGCCGAGGAATCGAAGAGTGAACACGCTCGTCCTGACGGACGTCGATTTCGCCGCCGCGAGGACCGGTGACGACGGAGAAGACGATTTCTCAGAATTCGAGGAAGAGGAGAAGAATCAAAGGATTCGCAAGGAAGGGATCCTTGTGTCGGAGCTGCCATTCAAGCCCAAGGCGGATATTGGCGGCTTGGATAGGGTTACTGCGGAAGAGTTTTGTCCTCTGACCTTGGAGGACGAGGCTTCCTGCGGGGAAACCACCACGTGGCCGTGACTGCGCTAGATGAGCGCCGTCGCGGTGAAATTGGAAGTATTAGATCGTATGGAAAAATGTTATGCATTAACAGCGGGACATCGAAGGGCTTAGGAACATGCTGAGAAAGCTGAGGCAAAGGACTGCGACTGTTATTAGAATAAATCTGTTCAATTAGTTTCGCGGCTTTATTAAGGACGATGATGATAGTGTGAAGACGTTTTAGGTCTTTTCATGTTCTTGTTGGCGTATTGCAATTTGTTCAGTTCGCAAAATAGGATGAAACGAGGCTATGACGTATAATCGTAGTTTGAATAGAATGAAATAAGGCTATGACGTGTAATCGCAGTTTTAATATAAAACAATGTATTACCCCAGGTAACAAATTTTTTATATAAGAATATATGTAAACATGTATAAACGTATAATTATATATAAAATATGTCCATATATGTTTTTCTTCTCTTGTATAATCTGTATTCGCATATATAAGAAAAATAATAATAAGAAGAATTAAAAAATAATTTAAAAAATAATTTCCGCATTGTTTTTTAAAATAAAAGTAAAGTTTGGGGGAAAGAGAAAAAATGCCTATGTATAAGCATATTATATAAATATATAGAAAAGTTATATATGATTACATATAGAATATTATATAATCTAATTGCAATTTTACTTTTTGTAACAAAAAACAATGCAAAAATTATTTTTCTGATTACTTTTCAATTGTTCTTATTATTTTCCTATATATTTAGATACAGATTATACAAGAGAAAAAAACATGTATCGACACATTTTATATATAATTATATATATTTATAAATATTTTTATATGAAAAATTTTTTACCGGGCCATTTTTTATTAGGTAGAAATCTTAATTAAATATAACTAATATTTTTGTGTTAACACTTTATTTCTCTAACAATAAGTCATGTACGCATTTAGCATTAATTTAGTTTTCTAGTTATTTCTTGTACTGTACATTCTATACCTTATATTTATTTATTCTCTCAGCAATTTATCGAGGCGATAATTATGGTATCAGTCGAAAATAAGTTTCCGCTGCCTACGGATATTTCGAATCCAGGACGAATATAAGTATTTCTATGAATTGAATAGGGTCACTAAATAAGGCATTGCTGTCCTTTGACCTTGCGAAAAGAGGTTCTACGAGGAGAAACTAGCGAGTGGCCGTGAGAAGTCAGAGAAATCGCAATGTACAGTTCCGTATTGAAAGTATTTGTCCGGCGGAAAAATCGAAAACACACGTTAAAACGTGTGATTCGTCTGCAGGTATCTCATTGTATATACTTATACTGAAGGATAAATTAAAAATTGATATGTGAGTGTGTCGCAATAATGGACAGCGTTTATCGCGTTATGTAAAGATGACAAATGTCATCAAGTAATACGTTGGTTGTTGAATGACACGCGTGGGAGATGTTTTGTAAATGTAATTTCAAGGAAGATCGAGTAAGGCCAAAACGTTTTAAGCTTCTTTTTAACAAGGCGTTACCGCATTTCGTTGATTAAGTAATAAAACCTACGAGCAGCTAATAGTACAGCAATCACGTTTTGCTTCTGTTCATTGCGCTCGAGAGTAAAACTGAGTAATTCAAATAAGCAGAATAAGTATAATTGCACGCTCATTTTCCGAATTGTACACGTCGAAGGTAAACGAGAAAAAAATGTTTTTTCATAATACATTTAAATTAATAATAGTGTTTGCATTATATTATTATTATACTCTTATATATTATACTTATTATAGTCTTTTTATACTCGGCTGAGGCAATTTTTATTACTGTCATTGAAATTAATTATTTGTCAATGGATACTCTGTGCATGCAAATCAACTGTTTTGTTTTATGCAGTTAAACGCAAATGTAAATGAAATAAGAAAATTTATTCATAATTATTGAAGGTTGTTGAAGGTCTATAATAGCTCTTTATACTTTAATTTACATTTGTAATTGTTACATTTACATTTGTTTTTAAATATGTTTTTTTGCGGTTGATATCATTTCACGAATACAAATTTTAGTTTCTTATATAAATTTGACATAAATTAAATTAAAAGATTTTTTATTTAACTTTTTAATTTAATTTATTCATGTTGAAAAGAATTAGAATTTAGTTTATTAGAAGAATTTAGTTCTCTTTAACATGAATTAACATCTTATTTTTATAGAATAGAACCATGTTAATAATATTAATAGGATTGGATCAGAAATCTGCAAAACTGACACAAAGTTATAAATTGATCAAAATAATTTTAATGGTAAAATATGGAGTTAGATATAAAGTATATGTTACAGAAACAATTATGATAATCAAGCAATTTAAAGCAGTAAATCGTATTATTTCGGATAATTGTGGTTTTTATTTTTCTGCCACATTAACGATGCCGCGTTAGATTGTCGGTTTACATTTACACGCATGTTGAAGCACCCGGTATTGATGCTTTTACCTCGAAAAGCCTCGTCAATTGACTGCGTAAATTGAAGCAATTTACATTCGCTAAATGTGCACGATATCGATTGCATTCTAAAGCGATGACGTCTATAAATGTGCGCTGAGGAATACTAACAGTACTGTCGAAGTGCGAGTAACAATAATACAGGATGACAGCTTATTGTAACGTCAATCCCCTTTGTCCTTCGCAATTCGAATAACAAAATGTCTCTGAGTCATTATTGTCAAACAACAAAACGGCAGTTTACGCAAACTGATTGTAGTGTAATAATAACATTAATTTGCAAGTAATTGCGTAATGTCGGTGAAACACGAATATCTTAAAATAAGGACATTTCGTTAGCATCTTGTTAACATCTATCTTGCGAAGAACGACCTACATATTTACTTTCAATATTTGCAACGTACGAAGAGCGCCTAATGTAGAAAATGGTTTTGCTCGAGAATATACGACACCGCATTACGTCATTGAATTATACTGTGTAATAAGAGCAACGTATGTGTGAAATGTGTTCTATATAGACATTTACATCAAATGCGTGGCAGATACGACAGTGCTGAAAAGGAATTCTAAATATGGAATTTAAATGCCTTTGAATATTTTATTCTGAGATCTGAACGAATAGAGTAGCGATTAACTAGTACGAATTGAAATATGTGGCATGTTAAAAATTTTTCCGGAATGTTAGATCGAGCTTAAACTGTTTTTTTTTTGCCGTGTAATTCTTCGGTTGTGCAACGAAGTATGAGCACTGAATTCAATTTTCATTTACGTGATGAAAAACTATATGCGTTCTAATCCAAGTCGAGATATGCAGGTCGATGATCGAAGTCGACTGGACCAGAGCAGCATACTCGCGCGGATTTCAACAAAAACACATAGTTGCTCTTAAAAAAAATTATACAATTTGCAACATGCAATTACATAATTTTTTAAAGACAACTAAGTGTTTTCTTTATATCAATTGACTCGTCTCATTATTTTGTGCATAGAAGTATTAAGGAAGTATTGAGAAGTATTGACTCTCCGTAGACTACCTGGGGATTTTAAGACCCAGGCAATTTTTCGCCTTTGAATTATTCAGCCGATTTTGCCTCACACATAAATTCAGACGTGCACAAAGAAAAAATAAAAAAACATTTTGGATCATATAATCGTAGAATCGTGTTCTTGAATATTAAAAGAGTGTACCAGACTTTTCTCAGATTTTTTTAAAGCCCATAATACCTTTGAGAAACACAATTGTCTCTCAGCGACCCAGGTAACTAAGCAGTGAAATTCCACGTAGTCTACGGAGAGTTAAGTATTAAGGATTATAAAAACATGAATAGTTTATAAAATATTTTATGTTTTATGTCAAAATATGTCAATTTTCAAATTCGGTTATCTCGGAAACGAAGCGCATCATACGAAAAAATTTTATTCTACATTTTTGACTTATTTTTGCATGTAGAATAACCTGTCCGGTTGTACTATCCTGTATATTTGCATAATGGTGCGTGACATAATCGAATTCGTGAATCACAAAAATTGTGTGATTGTGTCTATCAAATCGTTCGTTGGATATCGTTCTACAAAGACGCGCCACAAAAAATGTTTTTTTTTGGCATGCCGTAACGACGCGATATTTCCTCGAGCGGACACGAGGGAAAAATAATGCCGAGAGGAGCGGTCGCGGACGCACGGGGTAATTTCCTATGTAATTGAGAAAATACACCGGCAATGGCCTCGTTACAGTGGCCGTCGATTTCTCGTAACGACTTTCCGCGCGCGAGCGCGTCCTGATTTGGCGCTACGCTTTTTTATCTGCTCCTCTCTCGCATCGCAAGAATTATAATGCAGACGATAGCAGACGGCGTGCAGATATCTCGATCTACTTCCGGAGAATACTGGCGAGCAGTCGAGAAAGGTATAGACGAGTCGGGTTTTATTAATCGCATGACTTAGGTATGATGTGTACATTACACTTGCCTCCAGGGTAATGATCGACGATAACTCTCATCACTCTCGTAATATCAAAATTTTGCTATCTTACTACCTACTGTTTAAATATACTGGTACGCGAAATGCGTCTGCAGATCCCAGAAATCCAGATTTTAATTTCCGTATAATCAATAATTTTTGAAAGATTGATTTTTTACAAGTTTTGAGCCAGAAATGATAATTATCTAGACCTAAATCTTACTTCATAAATAAAGAAATTTTATTGAAATATCGGGTGTGAAAAAATGCGCTTCTCCTGAAAGTAATATACACGTTGAAGATACTGTTAATGTATCATTACAAGACGCGCGAATTCCTCAAAACAATTACGCATAATAAACTCTCGTTCGCCTCGAGGAGCTCAAACATCGTGACCCTACTTTCTCAACTTGACAGTTTCAGAATCGGTGAGAAGAAAGTAGTCCGGAATCCTGAATCTTTTCGCCGTTTTCAGGCTTCACAACGATCGGCGAAGAGGAGCGAAATTTCGGGGCAATTAAGAGAGACAGGCAAATGGACCGTAAAGCACGCGCCGCGAATTGAATAGACATCAGAGAAAATCTAGTTTCACTTTTGCGCCGCCGTGTCCTTCTTCTCCTTCTTCTTTCTCGCGTGCCGCGCGTCCTGCTCCATAATGGATTTTTTAATGAAGATTTATCAGTTGCATTGGTTACAGCCACCAGCGTGGTTAATTGGATCTCGCGGTGGAACCACGTGCGAGCGATTTGGGGTGTGACGCGATTTACACCTGCGAACTTAATGCTAACTCGAGAGCGCGTTTCACTCCGCTTGATGCCGGCGATTAAAACTATGCGGAATTAATTAACGTGACAGGCACACGAGTCGGTGCATGTGCAAGGTCGTGTCTTCTGACATTTTCGTACGTAACCGTATAAATGCGTATTCAGGGAGCGATACTGCAATACTTGTTCTTTAAACCGTTCACACATTGGAGTTATATAATTTACTGTGTAACGCGTAATTCCAATGCGAACAGGATAGCGATTTTTTCATTAAATTTCCTCGACGTTATCTAGGATATAATGTCATAATTATGTAAGTTTCGTAATGAATTGCTCGTAATTTTTATATACGCATAATTAAATTGTCCATGGATACATAGAAACATTATTAATTTTATCGACATTATTAATTTTATTATAATAAAATCATAATCGTATTGTTTCTAAGATTGTTTTATATTTCCTAGCATTCTAGGACAGAATGAACTTGATTTCTTTTTCCATTAAAGACGTGTATTATCATTTCAGGCAGCAAAAGCGAGTATTGTTAAAAGTATTATTTGGGT
>NJRQ01000048.1:545049-571521 GCA_003063805.1 Aphaenogaster ashmeadi | reverse complement strand
GAATCTGAGGTCGAAATTCAAAAATTCAAAATGGCGGATCCAATTTCACGCAAATCGCTTAAATTTTCGCAATTTAGGCCCGCCATTTTGGATCCGCTATTTTGAATTTTTGAATTTCGACCTCAGATTCGTAATCAGCGACCCCAAAAACCTAAAGTATGCAAGTTTTATGACGATATTACTTATAGATCACTGTAAAATACGTTTCTTCTGAAAAATATGCAATTTCTCACAATTTGTTTATTTACTGCATTGTTACAACTAACACAATTTGACTCTTCACATTTTTTATATGTTTGTTAACATCTTATAGATCTTAAATGTACAAAAAATCCGGATGAAAAAATCAAAAACATAGTTTAAATAATTAAAAATGAAGGAAGGAAAAAAAGGTGGGATTGTAGGATGCCACCATGCTTCAAAGGGTTAAATATCAGAATGAAAAAAGGCAAAGAAAGGGAAGAGACATAAACTTTATATTACGACATAATATTTACGGTACAATGCTCAGTTAGGGGTACAGTTCTACGACCGATCGATATTACGGGGACAGCTGCGAGCTCGTAGGTCTCGCCTCGTTACTAATTGTGATTCAATTCAGGACTCAGTGCTGACCACGTTACCTCACATCGGTCACTTCATGGCTGCGCTGACCTGCGGTCTCCTGGTAGATCACGTCCGCGAATCTAAAATAGTTTCCACGACCACGGCGAGAAAGTTGGTCGTCTATACAGGTGCGTTATGTGTATCTCTGTAAATGGCATTACGTCTACGTCACTGTGAAATGCGTGCAAGTATTGCGGCCATTTTAATCTTTTCATAGTCGAGTTAATTTATGTAAAAGAAGATGGTCTTTTCGTTTTCCATTCTTAGCAAATATCCAATATGAAAACGTTCTAAATAATAAAATAATAAATTATTAATTATGAAAAATATATAATATTAAAATCTACGAAAAATTCAACAACGTCATTACAGCCATAGAAAAGTATGCGATATCGATGCGTATTATCGTTTCACGCTGCGAGGTGAATTGATTGTTGGCGTTACCTTGCCCTGAAAGTAATAGCTTACGAGATCTCATTACGATAATTGAAGATGGAAAGTCTCAAACGTGTTGAGTAACAAGCTAAAGGCTTTATCCCACGTAACGTAGCGAGAATACGTCTTTCTGGCTCCTTACTTAGCATTCTCGATAATTCAATCGAATTGAATACGATCAGCGCACTTCATCCCCGCGGCCCTCCTCTTCGTCGCCGGTTACGCTGGCTGCCAGGCCCTGGGTGCTGCCTGGCTGGGGATAGCGGCCCTCCTCGTTTCCGGCACCGCACCGGCCGGTGCACTCGCGGCCATAGCCGATCTCGCACCCGCGGAATCGCCGGCGTGCGCCGCGGCCGCGTGCGCTCTCTGCTCCACCCTGGGCGCCGCGGGATTGCTCGCCGCCAATTACTTCGTCACCCAGGCCCTTCATGGCTCCGTAAGTCGAATTACTATGGCTGCGTTCGGGGAGACGCTATTAGCGCTAACAGCGTCGTCCTATCTTTGTCACCTACTGAAAGTTGAACAAGGACAGAGCACGCTCATAGCGCAAAAGCGTGCTCGCCGTAACGCGTTAAATAGCTTCGTCGACCGCCAAACGGATGTCGGATTGCGTAACAAGAATTTAGCGACGAGTCTTTCTTCTGCTTTCTATACTGAAAAAAAATTCTTGGTAAACTTGTGAGATGCATTTAGTAATACTTTTTTTTGAAGTATTTGATTATATTTTATACACTAAAAGAAAGGCTTGGTTATAAAAATCCAGGCTTGGTTAATGTTACCAAGCACCTTGGTGAAATAGTTTCAACTAAACGTATAATAAGTGTTACATAATTAGTTGGCTCAACTAAACAAAATTTACTCTTTTATAATTATTACAAAAGTTTATAATTATTACAAAATATTTTGTTATTATTATTATAATCGGTAATAATAATGAAATACTTCAAAAAAGTGTTACTAAATGCATCTCACAAGTTTACCAAGAATTTTTTTTTCAGTGCGTTTCGCATGAATAGTCTCGTTATTTTCCACTTAAATAATTATTAATTATTTTGTGCCTTATTGCGGGTCGTTTCCAAATATATATAAGAATGCGTAACATTTAGTATTTTTAATACTGGAATGAAAAGAAGAATATATCAAAATTTTTTATCTAGATCCCTTTGTATATGTGAGAAATTTTTAAAATTTTAACATAAATGTTGGAAAATGCATAATTTTGATACTTCTATCTCTCTTAAATAAAAATTGGAAGCCGAGATATCCTAAATTCCAAGCAATACGATTGTAATTGCTCACGGTATTACAAAAAATATTTTAATAAGTAAATATAGACCGATATATGAATAACACAAAATATATATATAGGCTATTTTCGGTCGGGCTGGATCTTTTTTTGCCTAATAATATTTTTATTGAATTTTAGTGAATTTGTATGAAGACCCGGGGGGAAAAACAAGGAATGTCAATTTTATTAAAAATGAGATATGGTCATTTTGTAGCGTTTAAGAGATACTACAAACTGATGTACATCTTGGATTAAAAACTGTATTAATCAGTGAAAAAATGAAGGTAGAACATTCGGGTATAGGGGAAATAACAGACTTTAAAATTCATTTTACTCAAAAAGTATAAAACTGACATTCCTGGTTTTTCCCTCCGGGTCTTCATATACATAAAAAAATTTTTTAAAAATTTATTTTTTAATCCTGCGTTCGATATTAAGTCCTAATATCCTGTCGCGTTTGTGACGAGCCCTCCGTTTCAGATCGCTGGCTCTTGGCGATTAGTGTTCGGTGTCGCCTCCGTCGTCCTGCTGACGACCGCTGCGGTTTTTCTGGCGCTCGGCAAAGGCGTTCCGCAACCGTGGATTCCATCCGTGCCGAGACCGCGGAGTCACGACGTAATCTACGAGCAGGACGCCCTGGAGCTCGATCACGAGGACGTGGGCGTGCAGACCGAGCCCTTCGTGCCCTATTCGCTCGAGGACGATATCGAGAGTTTGAAGAACGTGCCTCGCTCCTCATCCATTCACTCGAAGATCTCGGTGGCCTCCAATTGACCGCCCTTGTGCCAATTCTATGTGCTATTTTCATGCCTCATCTTGCGTCAAGGATATTCTATTCCTCCCTCCCCTTCCCGGATTATCGCACTAGAAAAACGATGTACAGTAAACATGTCGCAAATGCACGCGCGATTAACACGATGAATGTATATATAAGGCTTAAGAATAAGAATAAATGTTTATACGATTACGACGAAGTGTCCTCGAAGAATGTTACATCAAAAAATATTAAAAAACTGAGTATCTATAGCTTTTTATCAGGATCTGCTTTTTGCAGAAAATAATGTTGCGAGTTGTCGTTGGATTTCGCGAAACGCGATTTGAACACCGAGGCTGCTCTAGATAAAATCGTTGCGAAACAATGCCGTGAATAATAACAGGTAGATCCGCCGACTGATATAATTCGCCTCGTAGAAAGTCGATAGCTGATAAAAATGTCGACGCGCGCTGGAAATTCGAGGGACATGACAGGACAAATGTCAGGTAAGCGTCGCTTTTGTCTCGGATTACTCGCTTTCGACTATTGTTGAAGCGGCTTCGCCTCATCGGGATACCTCGTCGCGATTTTCTCCGCTCGAGTTATTTCCTAGCTCGTTGCATACAAATCTATGCATTACGCGCGTTTCTGCGAGACACCGCGTGCCCTCCGCGACGACTTTCTATCTCCGGAGAAAAAGAGACAAGCCAGGCGGATGCGACGGGCGCTCTAATTAGGGAGCTTTTCAGCAAGAGACACATATCGACACAGGAGTCAGTCTATCTTTGTTCGACATTTAGTGAAAGACAAAAATAGAATGACTCCTGTGTCGATATGTGTCTCTTGCTCCCTTAGATAATTTTACCGTGTATCCCTATCGATGCAGATTCCATCGCGAAAATGCGCCTACGCCGTTGCGACTGGCGCGTGCACGGAATACCGGAAGAGGTGTGCAAGAGCACTGTCCCCGTCTTAACGACAGCCTTTCAAACGCACGCGTGCATATCCGGCGCGCGTGGAAAAATCAGAACACTCTTTAGACCGCGGAAAATAGCCTGTCGTTCGCCGTGAATTGAAGTATTTCGCACGTTACTTTTCACGCCGGAACTCGTTCGATCGGCATTCTCGAGTGGAGTAGCATTCTTGAGTCAATATTGGCACCGCGATTACTCACTCACGTGTGTTTCGCTTCACTTATCAGTAAACTGACACACATATACTTTTGTACACTTCGTATAAACAAAACTTCGAGAATCTTGGAATAAGTTACCCAGTAAGCAAAAAATCATTGCTATAATGTTATTATAATGTTATTATTCAACTAACATGCAACGTTTACACGGAGAAAATTTTATGTTAAAAATTACTATGTATGGCAGTAGCCGTGGACCATTGTTGGAATTATAAAAATTTTTACTATGTCATATTAATAATTATTAAACTCATTAGTGAAAAACATAGTAAAAATTTTTATAATTCCAGCAATGGTCCACGGCTACTGCTATACATAGTAATTTTTAATATAAAATTTTCTCCGTGTACAAGTATATGTAATTTTTAACGTTGTATATATATAGAACATGTAATACTAAAAATATATTTGCAGTAATGTTTTCAAAACATTTCAACAATGTTTGAAAAATCATGTTATCAATTAATCTTTTTGAAATATTTATACAATATTATTTACAAACGTTCAAAATATGTACATAAAATCAACATTTCTAAATGCTTTAATGTTTCTTGCTTTTACTGGGTAGTTTAAATTTCTTTTTTCAGAAACGTGCAATGTCAATAAAATTACTCGCGATACTCGCATCCAATAATCAGCGATAATCAGCAATTATTTTAATTCGAGCTTATTAATAGCATGCGAATTATTGATTCAGACGAAGTAAATTACTTTAATTCACTTCGGTATAATAATTCACTTCATTGAAGTAATTCACTTCGTCTGAATCAATAATTCGCCTGCCATTAATGAGCTTGTTCTCATTAATGTCCTCAACATTAATTAATCTCAACAATTGATTCGCCTTCTGCCGCGTCGCCACTTGTGCAAATTGAACCCGTTCACCGTGCTGTGATTGTTCCGCTTCTCAGATGCCGTTCGGATATACGCGTGAGATATTTGCGCCGCGTGTCGCGCGTAACGCTTTTTTCGACAAAGAAATTCTCGCCCGCAGACAACAGACGGGCTCTCCGAATGCGTGGAAATCACGCGCGAGATCTCGATCTCATGATCTACGCCCTCGGCCGCATATTCGCGCGCGCAAGTTTGCCGCGTAGACCCGACCGGGCAAGAGTGTCGCAACGCGCGACGCTAATTACCGGCAGTAGACGCGTTACTATTCTTTCCCGGTAACGCCGACTCTCAGGGACTTATGAAATGAGTTCTCACACAACGCCTCGGCGTCTACCGTCCGACTCTTTCTTTATTTCGATGCGTATATATCACACTAGTCTCTTACGTAACGCCTTATTTACAGTCGTAAGCAGGGAGCACGCTAGAGATGCCTTAGGATCTAGAGCTTTCGCTGGTGCAGTCCCTCGCGTTTTAACGGAGGGCATCTCGTAGGAGAGGTTTCTTTCGAATAATCAGGATAGATGCACCAGTGATTGACCAGTACTGACCAATATATGCCTAATGTATCTTTTCGGTTTCTGAGAGATCGCACGGGATATAAATATATTAATATAAATATATACATGTAAGTGTCATTTTCGGTCGAAGCTGGATCTTGGTGCCTAATAATCTTTTTCCGCGAATTTATATATATTATCGAATCTTGGTTGAGGTGATATTTTTTGCAACAAGTTCTTTACAAAGTTTTAAAGATGCTATTCGCACAGTATTATTAAATTGATTATCAATTATGTTTAATTAAGTACTATTTTTTAATTATGTACTATTCGCACAGTATTATTAAATTGATTATCAATTATGTTTAATTATGTACTGCTTTCAACTTTAACTAGGGACTGCGTTTCAAGACTGATAAAATTGTTGGCGCGTAGTTTGCGGGGCTGAAAAATATATATAAATTCGCGGGAAAAGATTATTAGACATCAAGATTCAGCCTCAACCGAAAATTGCGTATATGTATATATTCGTGTTATTTATAATATATATCGGTCTGAATTTACGTATTTTTTTTGTATATTAATAAAAATATATTTTCCGAATACGGATAATACCTACAGTTATTATAACATAATTATCGTGTAATCGTAAATTAAAGCTGTTATCTATTGAAATGCCATTCACTGGTGATCTTGTCATTTCAATATTCTTCCCTCATTGTTAATTTTAAGCGGCATGATTTTGATGCAAATCTCAGCAGCGTGAGAAAAATTAAATTTCATATGATACCTGAAGATAAGTGTATGAGAAAATAATATCTTTACTTAGAAAGGAAATTTAATTGTCTAACAATATATCTCTTAGCCGTACACATTGGTGCACCTAATGTACCTCTAATGCACGTAAATATGCGCGTCAACAGATGTTGGGAAGCTATCGTGCAGAAAATCGGTCGGGCTGCGCAGCAACGATTTCCCTTTCGCGAAACCGCGATTCGATTCATTAACGACACGAAGTGTCCGTTGCGTGTGAGACATTGGTCCTTACACGCAGATGGACATATCCGTTCGTTCGCTACAAAAAAAGAAAGGTTACCGTTGACGTAAGCCGCTTCGTCATGCTTAAATATGCTACCGTGAGAATTCAATATCGTTCTGGGATAATTACTAATGATAAAAATGACATATCTAAAAATATATTGCTGAAAGCAGATTCGTGATTGTTCGTTAACTTCCATCGTGTTTTTTTTCTCATCTTGTAAAAAAGATCGTAACAATTAGTTAAAATTCTACAATAATTTAACTCGTATTTTATACTCTCCTAACCACTCGCATTGTCGCTACATTTTCTTCCTCATGTCCTTTTCCTCCTCGTCGTCCGTAATAATCTGCACGCTCCTGACTGGCCCCGTCTTTCTGTATCTCGATGCCGGCGTCGTGGTGGTCATCACGGTTGTCGGAACCATCGCCGATCGTTCTGTATTGATCGCCAGGTTCACCATTCGCAGCAACAAAGCTTCCCTGATGGGTGCCGGTAGGATCTCGTCAGTTTCGTCGGCTACGTCCGGCGTGTAGAATTTCTGCCTGTACACTCTCTTGGGATATCTGTCGTGGTAATCATCATACTGATGTTGATAGATCGGGCTCAGAGCCCGGGGATACACCGGACGTCTCAGGGGCACTCGATCGCCGTATTGTGCCTGTTGATCATACGCGAGTTCGGGTCTCGGAAGTGGCGCTTGATAGCCCGCCGGATATGAAGGATACGGCTGCTGGTCATACAGGGCGTCCTCGAGGAAGCTCTTTGGGTATGATAGGGCTTGCACGCCGTATTGGCTCACCAGCAGCCTTCTCAGCAACGTCTGAAAGTCTCGTCGGCTCAGAGGCGGCGCGATCGGATTCGGCGGTTCCGGAGGTAGCGCCAATGAGCCAGCCCGGTAGGGATACTCGGGCGTGGTCGTCTGGTAGTCCCTGTCATCAGGATGAGCTACCGCACTCGGAATCGGTCGCAGGATCGGCCGAGCTCTTTGCTCAGGATCTGCGTATATCAGCGGCCGCATGGGACGCGGACGCATATAATTCATTGCAATTCGTGCCTCGTCCTCGGGATCGGGCACCGGGTTCTCTGTTAGATAGTGAACGTTGGCATCCGTCGTGGTCGAAAAGACCGGTTGCTGGTTCGGAACAGGAGGCCGGAACAGGATCCTGCCGATCGGTATCGCTCTGTAGACGCCGTCCTCCTCGAGGTTGCCCTGTTGGGACTGGACGAGTATCCTAGGCGGCAATTCCCGCAGATACTGCTCGGGCTGCTGTCTCACGAAGACAGGCTCAGTACTTTGTCTGACGTAGTCCCGGTTCTCCGTCGGTATCCTGGCCGTAGAACTGCGAAGCAGAATCTGCGGAGTTGGTGTGCGCTCCTGCTGGGGAGGTTTCGTTTCCGTCTCGTAGACCCGAGAGTCTTCGTACTTCGGATTGTCGAATCGACCACCCGCTCCTAGGTTCTCTTGACGATTGACGAAGAACTTCGGTCGTTCTGTGCGCGAAGTAGTAGAAACCCTTTGGAGAACTCGCGAGGGAGCTGTCGTGGTGAACAAAGGACGCGTCGTGGACAAGGAACCGCCGTAAACGTCGGAATGATCGTCGCTATTGTCGGCGGAATTTGACTTGGTTGTCTCGTCGTGCAATTGCCTCCTTAAGGTGTTCCCCGTTGTAATTTTAGCCTCGTCCTCCTTCTCTACGAAATCCTCAGAGATCGGCGGGAGGCTGTGTTCGATTGGTCGCTTGGCAAAGATGATCCTCCGATAGGCACCACTCTTGTCATCCGTACTGGGTCGATTGATCTGCGAGTCTTCGTCTTCGGTGTCTTCCTCTATGACGATTGGTCTCTGTTGACCATTGATAACGAAACGTGGCCTGCTCTTCGATGTGCCCTTCAAGTAATGTCCGAATATCGTCTTCGGTCCCTCTGTAGTGGTGGTGCTTGTGGTCGTGGTGGTAGTCGGTGAACTGGTAGTCGTTTTCCTCGTTCGAGGAATCGACTGTACCACCGACGGCCTGGTTGACGACTCCGTCGTCGTGGCGTACACGATGTTCGGTTTTTTCGTGGTTGACGTACGATTGACGCGCGGTATACTTTGCACGACCGACACGTGTTCCTGTAATGGTGACATGGTGGTTGCTTTAAAGCCCGTCCCGTTCGATGAGGAATACGAGACCCGCTTTATCTCGCCATCGGCGTCGACGAAACCGAATGTGCCTTTAATGTTGCCCAGAACATCGCGACTCTCGACCTGACAAAGCAAGTATTTTCCGTTCAGTTCTTCGCGAAAGTAGCGTGATTCTAACTGTACGTCTTGAACGGACAAATTAATCTTTTCATTGTCAATGCTATTAACATAATTGTGAAAAATGAAAAATATTTTAATTAAATAATTCTCTCTTTATATATATATATATATATATATATATATATATATATATATATAATAAATATAATTATATAATCTCGCTTTACTAGGTGATGATATAATTGAAAAGACTATATTTAATTACTATTTCCGCTTTTAAAAAAGTTTAATGATAATTTAAATTTAAAACAGTTATATATTACCCGTTTTTTATGAATTTAATTTAGATAACATTGAAAATTTTATAGAGCGTTAATAAGATTATATAACAAGATCTATGTATAAATTTATAATCGTAGCAGGCAATTAAATTTTTATATAACTAGTTAAGTTACTGTTGATATAGATATGATTAATATTGCTATTGGCATTGCTTGCCCAGCACATCGCTATTTTAAACGTAATCAGAAATGAGAAGAATTGTTCTGGCTAATTAATCTGATAGTGTGGGAACTCATTGCGCGGTGCAATTTATAGTTCTTGAAAAAAAATCATAGGCGCGGTTACATTACGTCGCGCTTAAGTAGTTACGCACAAAATTACCTTGAATGATCCATCGCCGGCTTCGTAACCGTATGTGTAAGAGCCGTCTTCGTTCACCTTTCTGATCTGCTTCAAGATCGCCACTTGGTGATCATGATGCGTTTCCGATGTTTGCTGGTCCGTGACGTTCGAGCAGCCGGCAGTCGCCAGACAGAAGAATGCCATCAGCCATGGCGTCATCTTAAAAGGAAAGATGATATTTTCTCTATGAAGGAAAACGCAGTAATACGAACATGGATATGACGCACGATGATGTATTGCAAATATCATAAGAAAGTAGTGCCAAAAATTTGTAATAAATCGTTGAATACACGAATTCCGAAACGACAAACTTAGATTTTCGCGCGATGGGAATTGCGCGTTTTTAATTTACTCGACATTTGTATATTCAAAGTGAAATACTTTCGTAATACGCGTTCATGTTCACATAATGATGCACTTGTCACTCTACAGCGTTTCGCGTCCTAAAGCGTTTTCTCAGAATAAATCTTGAGGATGTATGGGCGAAACATCGCGTGCAATCGTTCGCCAAAGCGCGCACTTTCCCACGGGCACCAATATCGGTTTCGCGAAAAAAATCATCGGAACGTTTAGACCGGGCACTTGTATTTAGATTGATAGCGACTGAAATCGATCTCGCTCTCTTCTCTCCCTCTCTCTTACGCGGGCACCACGAACACCGTACTCGCGCACTCGCACCAGGCTCGGAATACTCGGCGGTATACCTTGTTGGAACTGGAAACCATGTTACCGCGGATGCGGTGAATGTTCTTAATACGGCGTGGGGTGTCGGGTGCCGTTATATATAGGGTGACACAATAGGCAACCACCGCCGCGCCCCTTCCACGGCGCACCGCGTCGCGCCGCCACGTTCAACCTTGATGACCTCTAAATGTTCATTAAGGCGCTGGAATACTAAATGACAGTTCTCCAGTAAAAACGCGAAGCGTCGCAGGCGTCGCTGCGCCGCAACGACTCTTCGGCAGAAAATACACGACAATAAAGGTCCGCGGTTGTGTTTGCTCATCTCGATTACACGTTCTTTCGTTGCGCGAAATTGCCCAAGGTAGGATTACTCTAACGACTTGAAGACGGGAAAAGTCGCCGGATGATCGGCTGCTGCGCGAGGTGGAGGTCGAAAAACGGCTTCTTCTTCTTTCTTTCTTTCTATTTTCCTTTCTTTTCTTTTTTAAGCAAACTAACTTGATTAGTAATAATTAGGATAAGACCGCATATATGTATAAACAATTTAAATCGAGAGATAGGTCAATGACGGTCATAGCGGATCTTAGTGCTCCAATAATATTAATGTGTGACTTTTCTATAAACTGCCTATAAACTTGATTATGTTTTTAAATTTTACATCTTGCTTGTGTTGCTTTAATTCTGTAAAATGGACGTCTCCTTCCTCTCATAAAAATTATACACGAATTATCGATTTTGTACTGACATAAACTAATGAGAGATTTTACAAACTACATAGGACTAAATATATTTTACATTAATTTTTTGTTTGAAATATTTACAATTGCGGCTTTGAAGACTGCTGAAAGTCTGAACAAAAATCACATAGTTTACGAGGCTCCGAAGAAAGTGCATCGATAATGGCGACGTTAAGGAGCGGAAACGCGTCTGTCGTGGAGGGAATGAGCGCGATGTCCTGACAGAATGGAACATACGAAGAAGTTTGGCTTCGCGGGGACAAGTGAAAGCCACGTGGGAGTTGACGGCCGGGCAAGAAGCACAGTAGTAGACTGTAAAATCTGTAACAATAGTTCCCATAGTGTGCAACGCCAGGTATTGTGGTATTCGCTCCACTCTAGGCACTCCCACAGGACAATTATTACATCATGCAATTTCCTCCGAGTTTCGTATTCACTTTTTTGATGCCACCTTGATATGCCTCCTTCGTGGACGTATCGGCTGTCTATCTCGCCTCGGCGTCGCACGTCGTTTCCTCCGCGGAGGATCATTGTCTCTCGCGGGG
Organism: Aphaenogaster ashmeadi; assembly: GCA_003063805.1. NCBI lineage: Eukaryota > Metazoa > Arthropoda > Insecta > Hymenoptera > Formicidae > Aphaenogaster > Aphaenogaster ashmeadi. Next base: position 559,918 of record NJRQ01000048.1, on the reverse strand, counting down.
CTTCTACCTCGGGGCCCGCGAACGCGAACGCGCGGTCGGCAGACCTATTGAAATCTAAATAATTAAAATATGCAGGATATCCGGGAAAAGTGTACGGGGTGCATCGGGAGACACTAATACTTTCTCTTATTGTTAGCTACTAACTGCTCGAAAAACCGGAATCAATCCCTTCTTAACATTTTTACACTCAGCATTCTGAGGAATAGAATATTATCACTTATAAAATTATATGATCGCCAGAAATGATTTCATTGGCAATCATTTGTAACGTTGTTGGTTTCGTAGTTGAAATTAAATTTCTATCGGAGGAAAATTTGCTTGAAATTGAATGAAAAATTAGATCTTGTTATCTGTTTATGCTCTTGAAGCTTAATTCACTAAAACACTGCAATTTTCAGCGTTGTATAACTAGACTTCCTGATGAGTTTTAAGGAAAAGTCAACTCTTAGTACGTTGTTTAGTAGCAAAACTGCTATTAACTATCTTTTATTTCATTTTTTGTTTCATTTTAAATTACAAAAGCATTTTATTTCTAACAATTATAATGTGTTTGAGAAGTTTCTATTGATTACAATCTTTTAATCTTTGCTTTTGTACGTTAAAACAGCTAGACAATTGTGTGATTAGTTTCTTCTAAAGAAAGTAGGTACGAAGTTAATCGTAACGCAACTACCGGTTACACATTATCTCAATTATATTTCGACTGACACACCTACTTCGTTACCCACGAAATATCTCACATTATGCCCGTGGAAACCATAGGTCCATGCTCCATTTTCAGCTACCGTCAATGGCCGAAAATCCACTGACAATGAGACCGTGCTGTTTCTTGTTACGGCAATGTGTTGTTCGGGCGTGCTGAAACGGTACCGTGAGTGAATATTGCGAAACGTCTTAATGTGTAATCGGACAATTTGCTAGACTTTGTAACACAGATGTTAGAATTCAAAATTTGTGATTTGCAATTAAATTTTTGACAAATTTATTTAAAAAATTGCGAATTCCTGATAATCATAATGTAATAAGTATAAAATTTAAGAGAGCGTATTTTTTATCTTAGATATATTTTATTAAACATGCACGGAGAAAATTTTATATTAAAAATTATTATGTATGGCAGTAGCCGTGGACCATTGCTGGAACGCAAATAATAAAGTTTGAAACTGCCACAAAATTTTTACTATGTTTTTCTATACAAAACAGTAAAAATAATTTATAATTCCAGCAATGGTCCACGGCTATTGCCATACATAATAATTTTTAATATAAAATTTTCTCCGTGTGGTAGTTTCAAACTTCATTATTTGCGTTTTTAGAAAAAGTATATAATATTAGTTAGGTGGCATAAAAAACATAAATATCTGAGAATTAATCTTACTGTCCCATTTTATCATGCGTATGGATCGAATTCTTTTATGGGCTCATTATTTCCTCCGAAGGAGTACTAAGTCATCGCAAAATGTTTCCCATCCTGAATACATATTTTATCATCCGTAATGAACTAGTTATGTGTTAGTACTGACTCATTGATGTCATAATGTGCAACGCCTCGGATATACTGCCTTCCATACGGCGTTGCATGGCGTAGTGAAATGCATCAGGAACTACGCTATAAAAGAACATTAACCCTCTTCTTTCATAAATAATTATCGATATTGAGACACGAAGCAAATATCTAAAAAAATATTCGAAAAGAGAAAGGCCGATATAATTTTAGAAAATAAAAATCAAATTTAAAGATAAGGAATAAAAATATGCGTGAAATATTTTTTCTATATCAAATTTCTGAAGAAAGTGATTTGATTAATAATAATGTATACGATGCATTATAAAAATATAATATTTACTTTAGTAGAATTTTAAATTGCTAGTTTAATGAGAAGCTGTTTTCATCACATATGTAAATTGCATGTTTATATTGCTGTTGAATTACGTGCTAAGCGATGGGATATCACATAACTTAATTACGACAGATTCTTCAGAGATACGAGGTATATTAATATTATCGTCATTAGGAATCGTATTGTTCGTACTATCCGCGAATACAAGTAATAAGGAACTGACTTCGCATATAATGAAAGCGAAGCTCTACAACGAAATTATTGTAATTAGATTACTTCAGAGGATTTGATGTATATGTGTGCGCGTGTCTGTGTGTGCGTGGGCCGCAATTGTCATCTTTGTTACCGGTTTTCTTACGAGCTAGCTCACTAGCATCGTTAGGAAACGTAGCGCATCTAAGTGACATAAACTGCCGCCGTTAAGTTATGTCAATCTACGTATTTATATCCGCCGTGAGAGTGGCAAAAACGGAATGGTTGTCACATTCTTCTGGCATCTATCGTGTAGGATAGAGGATGTTGCGCATGACCGTCATCCTGTACGTAGTCTATTCCGCGTGATTGAATCGCGTTGACACTCGCTAATGACATTTCTATCCACCTGTCCGGCTGTTACACGTCTCAAGCGGCCATCCATCTTTTTCCACCGCAGATGCCGGATAATGTATTGAGAATTTCTTAAGGCATATTTATTTATTAATAATTTATATAACATTGTATATTTATTTTTTCCTTATTTTTAATAATCTTTTTATAACTTTCATAATTTCTTTGTGTACGTAAAATAATGCAAATATTTAATCTTAAAGTATGTACATTAATCCGTTTCCTGTCGAAAAGCCGTTTTGTTGCGTTGTAGATTTTTATGCTTTTGCTAATTGATCGCGTTTAACACACCACGACGGTAAGGAAGCACTTACGACAATTATATAGTTGCGGTGATACTTATGGATTCTTATAGAAGTCTGAAATAACGTACAAATGTAGAGATACACAGTCGTTTGTTCAACGACAGCTGCTATTGTCTCGCTCATCTTTTACCGGTAAAATAGAGAGCGTGTTTAGAAAGCAGTGGAACTTTCGCTAACGATCTGCGGCTTGCGTTAACCACAAAACCATAAATAAACCGTGACCTATAGTATTACAGTCCACTGAAACTGAGTTCAAGGTTGCACGTCTTGTTATTACAATCCACAGATTTCAGCGTGAAGTAATAAAAAATGGGAACAGCTGTCCACAAGATACTATACAATTTATCCACTTTAATTGATAGCTTATCCATATATTAATACTAGTAAACTTTATTTATAGATTTCGCAACGAGAAGTCCAGCCATTGCATGAGATGGCTAATAGAACATGATACATCTCGATGTGGCGTTGAAAATAAATCATCGATCCAATTTACTTTCGCGATTGTATCCACGCGCGCACGTTTCAAAACTTAGATAATATATTTAGCAACGGTCATTCACACATACACACACAAACACACGTGCAAGCTGTCTGGCGTGGTTTGATTTAACACTTCACTCGACCCTTTCATTTTCGATGACTTTCACCTAGGCACTTACAATCTACTTTTACCGTAAAATCGAATATATACGACGCACATAATGCATATCCTTGTTTATTAAATTACTAACTTCGTTGTAAACGTTTATTATACATTCGACCTGTCGTAAAAATCTGCAATTTATTATTAACGATATTACGAAAGAGCGTGCAAATCCTGCGTACGAAATGTTTCATCGGAATTGACATTTCATTAAGATTACCTTTCAAGCGAAACTAACATCGTACATGGTCATTATGCATATCGACGTTGATTAGGTACGCAAAGTGACGAGAATAAGAGATGCAACCCAATACATATGAGATTTATTTAACCTTTTCAGGAACAATTCTTTTGAGCTGCGGATAGAAAAGATAAGTTGGATTGAACGTGATGCGCGATAATAGAAGCGTCGTTCTTTGAGCATGACTTGGAAAATTGCAATTAAGATCGCCATTTTTCCAAATCGTCTTTCCAAGGCAGTACGCGCTCGTGAGATGTTACTGCGCGTTGCGGGATAATCTTGTCTTCATTTTTACGGGCATCGGGTAAAATCGGCGCCGATTGCGATTTCACGACGGCACGTGGTTCATAATCGGAGCGGAGAAAACGCCGCAGGTGGATAACACGTAGCCGTCGTTCGTGACGTAACGACGTTTATATACATCGTGCACGACGCCGCCGCCTTTCCCACTTTTCTAATTTCTTCTCGCGGAAGCGCCTACCGCGCGTGATTCAGCCGCCGCCGCCGCGCGAAACGAAAAATGACGTGCCGCCGGGCGTCGGCTCGTTATTCTCACCTCATAAGAATCGCAGCTCGTCCAGCAACACCTTGAGGGCCCGTTTCAAGTTGTGCGAGATAATACTTGACTCTCGCAGAATGCAGAAATTTGTTGCGTTCGTAATTTCTACTAAATTAGAGAGAGAGAGAGTTGGCGTAATTGTTATCTGTGGGTATCTGCTCACTTTCTTAATAAGCAAACTTATTTAATCTATAAGGATCTTAGTATTAAATTAAGATAATGGCTTTAATGGCGAGAAAATAAATAAGTGTCTTCACACTTTCTTTGTTTCATAATAAAATATAAATTATATATCAGTGCGTCGTATTACGACGTATATAACGAATTCGATTATTACAGACGCCGATTGCGTGTTTTCATCTTCTAATAAATACAAATCTATAGTGGAACGCGGAAGCGAACTGTCAGTCACATACGTTACGAATGTTTGCCACGACTGTGATTTTATCATAAACAAACGACACGCCCGTTTCAATCTCCATTCGTGCGTGCTGATATTTCCGATGCATATTCCAACGAGCGAAAGTGAATGAATATTAGGGATCGGGGAAATAAAGTCACAAGCGCAGCGCATTTTCGCAATGATATTTTTCTTTCGATTATGCTTACAAATAATACAAAAAGAAAACAACTGTAACGTAAGACTCTTCTTTACGAAGATTTATGCGCAATTGTCGTATCATTAATTATGCGTATGAATTGCTAAGTAGTCGCTATGCATTTTAACGCTAACGAGTATTATTTACAGTATGAGTAGACAACCGCCGCTCTGAGCCCGTTGTAGCAACGACGTGATTGCGATTACCATGAAATTATCAATTAAGATGTATCTCCTTGCGGTGGTTCGCTGCCTTCAAAAATTTGCAGTCACCGAATTGCGTTTTACGGGAATGTGACAACGCCAGTTGTTCCTAAATTGTTAAAATCGTTTTCCAATTAATTTTAAATAAATTTTGCTTTAAATATCTAGTTCGAAAACTAAGTATTAACGTATACGAGATGTTGCAATCTTAATAATTATTGTAGAACAATCTCTTGTTAAGATTTTGCTGAAGGAAGATTAGTTACACAAATTCATTAAATCCGTAATCTCGAAGGATAATACGATACATGTCTGACACACCTCATACAGTTTTCATTAACGGCCGTGGTGTCGCGGTAAAAGTGATTTCGTCGGCGTACGCGACCTAGCGCCGTTTCCTTCCCGGATTTGATATATATTTCCGCGGACTGAACAGTCGAGTCGCGGAACGCATTAAACTCGAATCGATTCTCACACTTGTGACAGAGAATGCAAATAGAAAGTCCGCGGCGGCTACGGCACGAATAGAATGTTGTCCCTACAAACCCGGCTACGCCGATAAGAGTGTATTGCAGTTTCCTCAACGGTCGACTCGCGGTGAACCCCAACTCGCGGCAAGCTTGCAAAATTCCACGTTGCAAAAGGCCGAGGTACACTTCCTACCGACACGTCCGCGTATCGAATGTCGGAATTACTATCCAGTTAAAACGCGATCAACACGTTCGCGGAATTCGAAGATGTAACGAAGTGGACAAGCCTGGGAATTTCGATGCGATGATACATTCGAAAGTATTAGAAACGTTACGAAGTATTAAATCAACTGAGAAGTTGATCGCGAGACGTTACGTTACAGATGTACATGATAATTTCAAATTAAATTAAAAATTTCAAATGTAGATTTTGAATTATTTTTTAATTTGATTTGTAAAATCTAGTAACGTGCAGTTTATCTCTTATAACTTTATGCGCACGATTAGACTTACGAGAATCTTGAAAAAAATTAGGATACGCGAGACTGAAGCAATTGCATACTATTATATCATGATGCATTCTATGCATTATATGACACAATAATATGGATGTGTAACAATGTGCCGAATCGAAAGTATCTCGAAACACCGACGGATTTGATTCGACTAATTATCCCCTTCTGCTTGATCGCGTTTCACTCGCCTTTCTTGCGACTCGATGGTGCACTGGATCGACGTTTTGTAATCGAGTCGTGCATTATTACGTGGCTCGGGCTTACGGGGTCGTGCATAAAAGGTCCGCGGTCGCGCGACGAAGTATTCCGTTTGTATCGCGGAACCTCCGTGGATACCTTTACGACAGTACGGTGTTAGGGACCTGCGAGAAATTGCCACGGTAATACATCGTACATGCGTGCGTGAGTATTGCGTCAGGTCGTTGGCTTTCACTCTCTAACATGCCTCATAAAACGTGCACGATACTAGACTGGAAAGAGAGGTGTTGTCGGAATCGGTCTGTGAGAAACGGAAGGAACCTCGTTCGGTGTCAACTCGACTCGCGCGAATAAATAAAATTTCGCTACTTTTAATGAACGCATTGTTTCAACAAGTTGTCAGTTACCGAAACGACGCTGAGGCTCGCTCGAATAATTCTTTCCTCGCCGTGTGCTCGGAGTGAATGAGATTTATGACGAGATTATTCAACTGGGAAATCGTGGAAAAAATAAAAAGATATGATTATCTAAGAAGATTTAAATTTTGTCACGTATCACGTTTCGCCACTCGGCTCCCCGTTATTGTCACGAGTTACACTATCCATGTAATCGTACGCGCGCGGTTCCTCCATCCATTATCACATACTTTAATCTCTTTAACCTTCGTTCTCCGATTGCGTCGTCGACGGATAATATTATCGTTCGCGCGTTAGCCGAGACGAGCGGATAGCTCGCGAGAACGCTTTGAGACACGCATTGGACGGAAAAGCGAGCGCTATATACAATTACATACGACTATCAAAGCATGAAAGCGTTATCGCGAACAAGATGATTCGGAAAATATCACTTTACTTATTACTGCACAATGAAAATTACGGAAAGACCGCAGGATCCGTAATAATGAACTTTGAATAAACTTCTCGGAAAGACTACGTTTCCTGCAACGCTCGGTGACGGTAAAAATCCGCGGCCTTTATTATGTATCGCGATACTCTTTTCATCGCAATTATGTTCGCGCGCCTTTCTCGCGTTGCGCGAATTATATTAAATATATACTGCACACGCATTCCCCGTGTCCAACGCATGCATCAAAGCGCTCGTGTGTGCCATTCACTCGGCAATATACTTTATATATCCCAGCTTCGGCGCCACCACTTGAGATATATACTTTATATATATGCATGTACTTATATGTAATACCCTCTGTGTACGCACGGGCCGATATTATGATGTAACCGGCGCGAGATCCTCGGCGGTTTAGCTCGCGAGGGATGCTGGAGGCAATACCGAATGATAAATATCGACGAGGGGCGATTCGAGGATCCGAGGGAGATCTCTTAAGAATCGCGACTCAGATTGCATCAGTAGTTATTAGCGCTGCTACCTCGGAGAAACTGATCGATCTGACCTACTGAAAGGGATGTGGTAGCAGCGGAGGCCTTCAAGGGCGACACGTAATAGAACGCCTGGGGTTCTTTCTGCGACTCCAACAGCTGAAGCCTGTGAGGTTGTTGCTGTTGTTGTTGTTGCTGCTGGCGACGTTGTTGTTGCGCGTAGAGCTGCTGGGACTGCTGCAGCAGCTGTGACTGCTGCTTCCTATAGAGTACCTCCTGGGGCTGGGCTACAGTCGGGGTGGGCGCCGACTGGGCCTGCTTATAGACCGGACGTTGGGCCTGCTGGTACTGCTGCAGCTGCTGCAGACCGAGTAGGGACTGGGGCTGGGCTACGAACGGTTGGAGTTTGTGACTGAGGCTAAAGTCACCCACGGTTTGGGGCAGTGTCTGATAAAGCTGGGTATTGTACTGACCGGTCGCGGGATCGTACACGAGCTCCGATTGGTAGATGGGCTCAGCGGCTGCGGAGGCGGCGGTGACCGACGTCTGACCGGTCAACTTAACTCTCGAGGTGGTTTGGGGCGATGCTTGGGCGGTCTGGGGCCTCGTAACGGGGGCAGCGGTAACGTGCGAGCCGACCGTGTTCACGTAACGCTCGAGCTCGGCGGCAAAGTCGAGGTGGGGCGTACTAGCAGCGGTCGTGGTGCGCAATGGCGATATCGTGGGGTGAGTCTGGGTGTAGAGCAGACTGCCGGGACGTTCGGTGCTACTAGGGGAGACATATTGCGCGGCTACTTGGGCGACGTGGGGTCGTGGGGTTATCGCGACCGACTGGGGCCTGGGATGACGGGTCACCGGTCGGCGGGTGGTGGTCTCGAGCGACTGATAGACGTTCGAAGTGACTGTAGGCTGGCTACGAAGGACGGGCGACGCAGTAGTCTGATACTGGGCCGTGGGGGTGGAAGCTAGCCTATAGAGAGACGGACTGGGGGACTGCGAGGACTCGTAAATGGCGGTGGAGGGCGTGACTTGCACTATGGTCGAGGGTCTTCTAAAAGCGGATGGTCGCAGCTGTGGCTTCAGATCATCCTCGGTCAGTTCTTGGCTAGCGTCATCGTCAAGCTGGTACTCGCTCTGGAATATCGTGGTGGGTGCACGAGTAGTGGACGGTTGATACGTAGGTCTCAACGAGGCAGGTCGGGGTACAGGCCTGACGACGGGATAATTCGCCGGTCCAGAGAGTTCCTCTTCCTCCTTTTCGGGTTCCTCTTCTTCCTCATCCTTTGGCGCATTCGGGTCGCAGGGGTTGCCCGAAACATAAGTGAACTCTCTCTTATTGCCGTCCGGATCGATGTAGCCGTATTTGCCGCGCACGACGCAGTCGGTGCCGCGGGTCTCCTCCTTGAAAGAACCGTCGGCCGCCTCGTAGCCGAAGGTGAAGGACCCGTCGTCGTTAACCTTGTTGTAGTTTCTGATGGTCTGCACCGGCGGCGGCTTCGAACCGTGCAGCCCATCCTTGGATCGTGGCGAAGGAAGCGCGCGGGTGCGCGGCTGATAAACCGCTACACCGTCGTATTCGTCCTCGGCGGCCTGGTTGTCCTGTTCCTCGTAGTATACAGGCCCCGTCACGCGAGGCCGGATCTGCACTCGCCGCGCTTCCGTTAGGGCGAGCAGACACGCCGGGATCACCTGGCAATGAAGAAAAATTTACTATGGTAGACAACACACGCGGGTTGCGATCGGTGCGCGGGGATATGATCATTAACGTGTTGATACGACGTTACGCATGTTGCGCACGGAAGAAAGTGGCCGGCACTCTTGCCGGATCGAAATTTTTAAAGAAGTTCGCTAAAGTGAAAACGGGAAACGAGATAGGCGTTTTCAATGGAAATCGCGATTCTTAAATTTTTATGTTCTGCTAAAATCTAGATAACATCAGATAAATACGTAGAATATTTGTTTTCTAAAATTGCTCAATTTATTCAAGAAAAAAATATTTTTACACTGCACTGTACCGTCAGTTTCCACTTTCTACCTGTTCGAAAATATGTTCAAATATTTTTTAAATATAATATTAACATAATATATTTAAAATGATTTTACAGAGAAATAAATTTATGAAGTAATAGAAGAATTCAAGGATTTTCTTACGCAATATCGGTATTCGTGTGCGTCGAGAAACAACGGAAACTTAATAACATGCTATCAGCAGCGTTAAGTAGAAATGTACGGTACTTGTCAGACGCTCGCGATCTTTTACTCGCGGCGAAAGGGGGGAAGTATGTGGCTTTATCGCGTCACGCGAGAGGCGTAATCGAAATTGTTGGAGCTACTCGAGGCGGAATGGATATGGGTCTAGCCGGCTAGTCTGGTTTCCATGCACGAAGCCGGATCCGCGTTACGGAGGTACGCTTATAGTCAATAGGAAGCAGAAGATGGAGCGAGGAGAGAGCGAGTTTCGCGGATCGGTGAACGCTCGTGTGCGCGCGAGCGGCATGCCCGCAAAATTCCTTATCGCTCGCTCGAACGCGACCGAATGCTCGGCTTCGCGGCTTAAGCGCGAGTACGAGAGCACGAGTGTACGGCCGTGGTCGACGTCGTAAAAGGTTGAAGCCTGCTAGATTACATCTGGATTTGCTCTGATTCCACGACTGTGTCGGTTGCGGTACATTCCGTCTAGAACGTGAATTTTGCTATCGCGAATACTTCAAATTCCTTTACGAATTACTAGTCGATTATCTGATCTTATAGATCAAATCTGATCGTTACACACTTTTCAAAGTACACGACTGCTATTGTATCAATATCCAATTCTATACGAGCAAAGATCACAAAGATATATGCATTTAATGAAGTTGGAAACGAACGATGTAGTGTACTTGTATTTTGCAAATTGGTTAAAAGAGGGATCCACGAGATACTTATGTAACGAGAGATTCTTATCTTATCGCTCTATGCGTTATGAGTCATTACTTAAACAGTCCTTCGATATTTCCCAGCTCCGGCATTCCTCACTCGCCGTATCGTGCGCACAGGATACGAAACGCTCACGCATTTTTCTCTCGCGAGGCTGACCGTGTGCGTCCTCTGACAAAACGTGGTCTCGACTTCCGGTAAGGCGGCTCTCGGTGGGAATCGCCTCGGTGCACACGTGTTACGTAATTTCTACTACTCGGCTGACCCGAATACAGGGCGAGGCAAGAGCGCGGCCGGCGTGCCTACCGTGAGAGAGAAGGAGATTCAGATTCAGAGCGTCGTAACGTAACTCGGCGCGCATGTTTCGCCGTCGTTGCCGGCCGCTTCTGGATCTCCTTGAACCAAGTCGAGAGCAAAACGCGCGCGCACAAAAGACAGGCGGCGGCAACCACACCTAACGACGACCCACAGGAAACGCCATGTAGCTGAATACAATAATATAAAAGATAGACACGCGAAGAAAGAAAAAAAAGTCTATTATTCTTCGGCTGCCGTGGACGTTGGGTCAATCGAAAGTGCCGCGAACGCAAGCCTAACGTTTTTATATAATGATGCGTGGCGAATTAATGAGCCTTTTACTTTCTCAGGCATTCTAGATTCGTATCGCCGACCCCGCTTCAATTAATGTTGTTAATAATGCGTACATAATCAGCAACTTGCCTTCAAATTTTTATCGTAAGCTGATCTTTGTTTTTACTGTCAGCACCATTTATAAGGGAATAACGAAGATGGAATATCTCCGGACGCGGATATATACGAGGTAGTCGTTAGATCTCGCACGATAATGTTCACTCCTCGAAATGGCTTCGTGCCGGTTGAACGCGGATAAGATCGATTCGCTCGACTCCGCGATGACCCGATCGGGAATATTCGACGATTGCGCATTGGCACACGATCCGTCCTTGGGACGGGAAGGCACGTCGTCCTGGGACTTTCGAGCCGATACGATATGTTGCAGCGTACATGGGCGTGCACCGATTAATTTTCAAGTCGACCTCATGATAAAATGCCGGCGCCTTTCTTCGCGTCGACGACGACGCAGCGCGCGTTGCCCGCTGACGAAACACCCGCCGGACTTAATTCGGCGCACACATGACAAATAGGTCGATGTCGTAAGCATGGTCGACAAGTATGCGAAAGTTGTCTCTCATAACCGATTGCTCAGCCGGAGCTCGCAGTCGCGAATTCAATTGCGAACGTACAGTACGCAGGAACTGTAATGAGATGATTAGCTATTCAGAAGCGCAGCTCTGTATAGCCACCTTCGTGTTTTCGTCACCTTCTACGAACCAATCGGTTAAGTCGGCGAAGCGGGGAGAGAGGAGGAGATAATCGGTATACGCATAATTTCCATGAGTATAGCGCGAAACTCGTAAACTCTCCGTCGCCTATCATCGACGAAGCGGGCGCTGTCGCTCTCAACGCTTTTCAGCCGTTTCCAAAGTTCGCGAGTCGATTCTCTTCCGGGTTCTGAATTTTTGAGACGCTCCCCGATCATTAGAATCGAGATAAACCGTTCGATTATCTAACCGACGATTGGAGGGAAACGAAATTGGCTGCGTACCCGCTTCTAAGCGCTTGCCTGAAAACAGGAAAGGTCTTCGGCGGTACAAACCGATTCGCGATTATTGGGGCCCGTGCGGAGCGCGCGCGGTCGGGTTCCGACGAAATCGACGAGGAGACTTGCAACGTCGTCATTATCGTCGGCCACGGTACGCGCTCGCAACTGTCTCGGACCATTGAAAGCGTGTACAGGCTAATGACTCCTCCATCTGGTTCGGGTTAGAGGAAAATCGTGACGCCGAGGTAGGGCTCTGTAATCAACTGTTGTGGCATGCCAGTCACATACAGTGAGAGGCACGGACACATTCGGTCCGTGGCCCGATCCAGTTGGGAGCAATCGACCACGGCGCACCACGCCTCGTCTAAGTGAGCCCCCGCGCGAAGCTGTCCGGAGAAAGGAAGAATCGTTGCGCCGCGCAAATCCGCGTTCGCCGCGCTCAATAAGCATACGTCCCGCTTCTCGCGCGTATATACCTCGTATCTTCGATTTCGATCATTTCCGCGACGTTTTTGCGGACAACGCTGTAAACTGTCCCTCTTTTATCTAGAGACATAAAGTACTTAGTGCCTTTTTTGTATAATACATCTGGCCAGTCAGGTCGAATTAAATTAACAATTTTCTTCTCATAAAGTACTTAATTAATCTAAAATATTTTTTGGGCAAGCCAATGTGAGCCAACGCCGTTGTTGGGACGTACAATAAAAACATATTTTATATACAATTTACATAAATAATAACGCACTGCGTATTCAAAATTTCGTTTGTACTTAACCCTTTAAGGCCCAATGTACATAATTATGTACATTCGCGTTGAGTTCTTTCCAAATGTTTTGTATTGATAAAGTAGTGTATCTGTCGGTATAATATTCTTGATCCGCCCTAAATGGAGCTAGATTAACTATCTCAATTCGTAAAACAACGGTGTTCCCGCTAAACAAGCCACTATTGTGATCGTTGATCGTAAATTTTACTCAAATGGAATCGATGCCTGGGCCTTAAAGAGTTATAATTAAGTACTAAAAAAGATACTACATTGAGAAAAATGTTTTGGTGACGTGTACAAAAATGCATTCGGGTGGTACCAGAATTTCTGGTTATTTCGACAGCTAGAATATTTGATAAACTATAAGTATCTGGTTCGTATCTTTCGGGTTGAATCAACAGATTTCCAGTTTATGTAACTAGATTTTTTTTTCCGTGTACTAATTGTAAGTGCTATTGCTGATAAGGATTTAAAATACTGTACTGTATGTAAAAATACTGCACGTAACTAAAGAAATTCTCGATATAATACCCAATTATTCTCACGATTTTACGAAAGGAATAATCTTCAATATATTATGTAACAGCAAAATAATTATTTGCCGGCAAGATCCACAATCGCTCAATTTTACGCCGGGTACAATTTGATGGCGGGAGACGATTAATAAGCAATATCCACTTTACTCGACTAGCCGTAGGTTTTTAGAGGATGAAAGAACCTCGTACCGCCGCGTGGGATCAATCATGCAAGCGAGAGAGCCAATTACCGATCTACGATTAATGGCGGTCTCGTAACGCGCGCTGTTTGTACTTCGATACGTTTTACGTAAAAAATCGGAGGAAGTCGTTGAAAGCGAGCGCGCTCGAGGGAAATATTATTATATATATTTATAATGACAGTCCCGGCAAGCTAAATAGATAAATCTAAGAGCGCGCGGCGTCAAGGGGCAGGATAACAAGTGGTTCCTTTCACGGTGAAGGTGACGCATTAGAGAGAAAAAGAGAAAAATAGGACTTGCGACGACCGGTTGCACTTCAACAGCCGCGTTCTCGATTTCGTTACACTTATATACGCATATACATGTATACAGCCCTGCGTGCACATATCCATATACGTAGCTTAGATCGGTGGCGAACATCGATCCGGTGAACGTTCCTCTCGTGTTTCACGCTAGGAAGTAATTAGAATAGATCGCCCGTAGCTTTCTTCGTTCAGATTTCCGGAAGCGGCGGAGGCTGCGTCGCGATCGTGAATTCATTTCTGATGAACTCAGCGGTATTATCGGTAATTAGCTAGCGACTGACGGGCGTATCGGATCCGCTTTATCTCAAACTCGACATGATTAATTGCATCGCGCGTACCAGGAAGGGATACTCCGAACGCTATTTACACGGATATCAATGCATTCTGTTCCCGAATGAAGACGGTGACGTAACGGCGATACAAACCGCCATGAGAATGTTTGTGAATCTTTGTTTTATTTATCGGCGTGCGTGATGAATTGTACGCGGAAAGTAACAGGGTTTCCGAGAGTATAATGCCGTTTCCGGCAGATACTCGTAAGTTATAGAAAATAAAAGTGTGTGACTCAAATGTAAGTTAATCGAAGGGGAAACACGATACTCGTGTCGGATCTTCTATCTGTAATGCGGCGATTAAAGCGCGCATCGATGCAATTTCAGTATGAGGTTACTACTTATACAACTAATACTCAAGGAGGAACGGTTATGATTAAGATAAGAAATTAATCCTCAGAGGCGTATAATCGCGAGTGCGTGGAGATCATATTTAACCTTGCGGATTCAATTTCTTCTCACATATCTAGGAATCGTCGAAGCGTTACCGGTCAGACTCATCGCAGTACAATACGATGAGTCTGACCGGTAGAATCGACAAGCAACGAGGACGAATGGAATAACCGTATAAAATCTGCCGTGTCACGAGAATCGGATGGGATAACGAATAGTACACGGAAAAAACAATAAGGTTGCCACAACCACAATAATAGTAACATTTGGTACAGCCACGTCCTGTGGTTGTGACAACCAC
>NJRQ01000048.1:515710-539105 GCA_003063805.1 Aphaenogaster ashmeadi | reverse complement strand
GTGGCTGTACCAAATGTTACTATTATTGTGGTTGTAGCAACCTTATTGTTTTTTCCGTGTAGAGAACATAAGCAATATGATATAGTGGTGAAGCGAAAGTACATAAGATAAAGAAAATATATACAAAAAAGAATTACAAAAGTATAATGACCTAGAGAAAAGATGAAATAAAATAAAAAGAAATAGAGCAGCTATAAGTGAAATTAAAAACTGGGTGAGAGATGGACAAAAACGCAAAAGTCGAGGACCGCAGTAATTTTTAGAAGAGGTAAGCGAGAGAGAGAGAGAGAGAGATATTTTTGCGAACTGGAATTTTACAATTACTGATAAATATATTAATTTTTATTCTTCAATTCCAGCTGAATTAAATCTCTATTTACGTAGAACGAGTAATTACGGGCATATTTAATATCAAATATGGAAAGTTGTGAGAGAAATAACACCCACTCAAATTTCCATGCGGAAGATCAACGTCAAATTAATCTCATTACCGTAATGGAAGGTTTCATCTCTATCGCAAGACGCCATCGCGAATACAGCTTCGTCGCTGCACGGGATGTGTGCGCAACGATCTACCCGATATTTCTAAACCACCCCGCCTACCTTATGCGGCAAACTTAATGCGTTCGCCCGCCTGTGCATCCACAATACCGGGCGTAATTATAACACCGGCGGCGCGGTGCGTTTCGAAAGGAGCGACCGCACGGAGTCGCTCGAAAGATCGGCATGCCCTTAATTTATGGATTTGCCAGTGTGTTGCGATATATTTCTTGCTCTCACATTTTCTTCTGAACCGGCTGCCTAATGAGACTGCGAGACTGCCGCGCCGTGGCCGCGCAGTAAAAACGGGAAAGCCCCCGCTTCGGAATGCTAATTAGCCGGGCAGTTACGGCATTCTTTCGCGTTGAAACCTCACACCGTCTTTTTTTTTTTAAAGAAGCGCACTAACAGTTATTTCGTGTCTGTAACAACAAAAAATAAATTCGCCGAGATTGCACCCGATTTTCCGTCGAAAGTGCACGTCCATAAATCGACGGGTGCTCGATGAGCCGATATAATTGAGGAGCATGCGATAACCGATTTCCTGTTGCGTAATGACGATAAAAAAAGAGGCCGTAAAAAGACGTGTTCTATAACAATGGCTCGGGTGCCGATCGCGTCAATATCTTCGAGACGCGCAGCAAAGGACCCGCGGCGAATAAGAGAACGAAGTCTCCGCCGCGCTGTCCCGAGGATCGTTTATCGTCGAAGAATCGCTGCTGAAAGCGGGCGAGAGATTTGCTCCTATTATATATATTAGCCTCGCTTTCGCAATTCGGCGTTACCGAGGTTTCTCCGTCGTCGTCGTCGTCGTCGTAGTAGTCGTCGTCGTCGCTGCGTCTCTAACGGCTCTGGGAAAACGGATCTCTCGACGACGATCGCTGTCGCAAACGATCATGTCGGCCGCGACAAGCCGTTTTTATTTTCATCTTTATTTTATCGCGAATTGCACGCGGTTTGTATGTATATCACCGTCGTTCGTGCTCGAGCGACTTCGATCGAGCGGGGAAAAAACGTCGCTCGATTTGGCGTTCGATCTTCGTGACAGACAAGCTGCGTCATTGGAAACCGACGTTTCCATCGCGGTTTCTCGCGATTGCCGGTATCGAAAACCGGGAGAAGTGCTCTTGATTCATCTCGCGAAAAAGAAATGCTTTTGTGCGAGAGGAGCGCTTTCTGCCTTCGGTATCGACGACTTGCTGCCGCGAGGGGGGAATCCTGATTGGCGTACGCCGGCGATGGGGAATATTGTGCGTCGCACCGCCGCGAAAAGTTTCGCGAAAACAGACGTCCCATATTTGTATAATCGGTGAAAGTGCCAATAATCGGACTACTCCAGGCACTTCTCCAGGTCGTTGCCGATCGTTCGATCGCGCCGATTTCTTGGTATCTAGCTCGAGGCGTTACGCGCACGCATCCGGAGCTATCCCGCTTCTACCTCGGTAACGCGAGTCCGCGATGCACACGCGAGGCCATCTGCAGTTTCACGCAGATTAACTCTCGCGGATCGAAATCCCGCCTGAGAGATCGGGTCACGAAACGTGAGAGGTAGGGGGGAACGATCGCGATATAGAAACCGCTCGTGAATTATTAATAAGCGTTTAATTGTCGCCTTACGCCAAGCCGCGGGAAAAGGAATCGGTGAAATCGACGCTGATACCCGCGAGCGGGATCCTTGTGCATTTCTTCGCACGATTCGCGAATTACACTTGTGCTGCAAGTGCACGGGTGAAATCGGCGATTATTAAACGTTCCCACAACAGGCTTGACAGACGCCAGGCTGTTTATGGGCGTAAGAGCACACGTGGTAATTGATTATTATGCGCTCTTGAGTAGGTGTGCGAACATAGCCGACAAAATTCAGTAATTAGTTTCAATTATGGTGGTTCAAGTTGCCGGTCGTCCTCGCAAAAACTTTACAAGTAGAGGAAGGATCGTGTCTGCCTATGTTCGCTATTCTTGACTCAGGTTAAGAATAGCGAACCGTGGAACAGCAGCTATAACAATGCCAGCAGCTATAACCGGAATATAATGAGCGGAACTTTCACTATCAATCAATAGGACACGTAATGAGCATGTTCGAAAAATGCAAGTCGCCGTGAAAAATGTCGGGCTGCAACGAGATTGGCCGTCGTGTAGTGCGCTTGTAACTCCGCGGATTTCGATGCGCGAGGCGCGAGTCTGCTTCCCATTCAACAAAAGATTACGTTACCCAACCGCCCGGGTGCGGGTTCATTAAGGCAACGGACGGATGTCAACAACTGCCTGCGGAGTACAATTAATTCGCGACTATTCGCGGGAAAACTGTTGCAATTTTCGAGTTCAACACTTTTCTCGCGTCCGGCGTGCCTTTCGCACGGATAAACGATAAAAGGGGGATTTCCAGCGAAAATTCTCGTAGCGCCATGTTGGGAACACCGGAGTGGGCGCGGACACAATTCACTTTCCGTTGTTGTTAATCATGCGCCGTCTATGAATTATAAATGCTTTCACACGCGCGCGCGCAAATTGCGACAATGAACCGCGTAGATCTTATCGAGATTCTGACTTTCCTGCGTTAATGATGGTTAATTTGATATAGGTCACAGGATAATGACGTTTTTAAGACGTCGCGATTAATATTTTTATGTAAAAGATATAAATGCTTTTTATATAAATCCGATATGCTATGACGACAAAACATATAATCAATATATAGTGTAATATTTATACTGATTTTAATTTATTGTCAATGATACAAATGTAATTACCAATAGCAATAAATCAATTTTGTGATAAAAAATTAAACAATAAATCTATATATATGATGTAATATGATATATAATGTAAAAGAATCCGAATTTCAAAAATGTAAAAAACCCAATTTTAAAAGATATGTAAAAAATAAGTTATATTGCTATTCTTATATTACATGTAATGTCTACGGAATACATCAGAAAAAATATTAAAGAAATTGTTTTTTGTACACCTTTTTTTGGACGACTCGTGCACTTATTACTTTCGAAAACTTTCTGGTAGTATGTAACGCTAATATTCGAGTATTATAATATACATTTGAAATATTGTAATCTTTAATCAGTTAGAACTTTCTCTTTCTATCAATTTTTTTTACAAATTTAATGCATTACACTCGTTACGTCAAATGCGGATACTAGAAGGAAATAAAACACAGAATTACAACACGTAAAAATTTTCGAAAGATGTTCCCGAAGATAAGGAGTCGATTAACCACGAAAAGAGAACGCGGCCAACGAAAATCACGCGCTTAACAAAATAACCGAATAATTTGGCACGTACCAGCAATATAATCCTCATGGTGCACGCGTCGCTGATGAGGAGGGGGAGGTACTACTTGTCGGGGAACGGTCCTCCGTGAGTTTCACTGAGAGAGTGCAGCCGTATAGTACCGTGCTCGGTCCTTTATAACCTACACGAAGGCTTTTGCCTATAGTGGGGGTCCGGTTGTCGGATAGCGGCTACGTCCTCTTCGATGTCTGCGACACCCGCGAATTAGATTCCGGCTGTGCCCAGGGAGGACCGGCGACATGGCCATTGCCAAACCGGCACGCGCCCCGCTGCGATTGCAAAATCCCTCGCAGTTGCGTGCACATTGAAAACGTGGTAATTGTGCGTGGACACGCCGAGAGAGGAGACAACATTGATCTCCGAAAGGGGTACGGGAATCGGATCGGGCAGGGTCGTGAGAACCGATTCTGTACGCGCGCCTAAGACAACGCTTCGCCACGTTATACCCTGTGCCAAATTAGATTGTCAGCGTCTATCGAGATATGATGGTGGAAAGTCGGTTGGTATAGGATAATAGAATACCCTCGGGGTATTCGCTGCACAAATGAGCAGCGTGCTGGCGTATTAATTACTACTCTAAAACGATCCGGCATGTTGTGGCATGTAGTAGGTATCTTCCGTATGTTATGTTATACCTTGGTATACATCTCTGTCAGTTGGATTTCTCAGTCCACGATGGCATGTTTACGACAACAGTTGGTGTGAAATTTATCAAGCAATTCTTTCACGATGAAATTGCATGTTGAAAGTTGGGATTGTGTTATCATATAACTGGTTTTACACACCGCGTGGTGTGTATATACGTGTGTGTTTCTTTCATTGATAATACTATTTAACTTCATAATACTCCGGATTCGGCAAAGTCATTATCAATTCATATCCATAGTTCTGCACTGCTTAATTACACGGAGTGCGTGCAAATAACATGCATTGTGTGAGCGCATAGCGGATTGGCATACGAAAGTTTAGATCCAGCGATAGACCAGATCGTGCAGGGTCGTGAGAAAAATTTGTACACGTGGGCGGATATATTCGAGATACATTCGAGACTGACGTTCTGCGGAATACATTCCGTGGAAGCTATTTAACTCTTTTTTTCAATGTTTTGGCCTAACATTTATATGTAATCATTCTGCGTATCTTAACACGAATCAAGATATAATGCAGTCAGTACTAAAGAGTACTATAGTCAGTATGCAATATGTCTTTTTCGATATAAATAATTAAAATTCGACGTTTGTAAAATGATGTATCAATTCCACACTGAAATAAAAATTCTTGGTAAACTTGTGAGATGCATTTGGTATACTTTCTTTTAAAGTATTTGATTATTATTACCGATTATAAATAATAATAACAAAACCTTTTGTAATAATTACAAACATTTGTAATAATTATAAAAGAGCAAATTTTGTTTAGTCGAGCCAACAAAATTATATAATACTTATTATACGTTTAGTTGAAACTATTTCACCAAGGTGCTTGGTAACATTAACCAAGCCCGGATTTTTATAACCAAGCCTTTCTTTCAGTGCACTTTTTGAAGAAACCTGTTTTGAGGAAATAGCCTTTAGATATGATTGGATTAATAAATAATAAATTAGGACATTTAATAAATTCAATATAACCGTATTTGATTGCTTCAAACTTATGATAATATGATGCTTTTACAATTTAGAAGAATTTTATTTAGGAAGAAAATAAAAATATTTTCTTTTTCCTAGCCTACTTAAGAGGCATTGATTTGATTCTCATAAATAGCTCTTGTTATGTTCCATTCACTTTCATATTTCTATCCTGTTTCCATTTATTTGCACTGGAACAAATGAAACAAGCGAGATCTCGAGATTTTTCAATAAATATCTTTGAGATCGAATAGAATAGAAGCGATACAATGTCCAATAATCTGAGTAATCCACGATATCGCTGGTTTTATCGCTCAGCGAACGTTCATAGTAATATCGATAGAAACAGTCTCGGTGTTAATATGCTGGTTCTTAAGGACACGAATACGAGTACATGTACGCACCAGCGAGAAGAAGAAAGTGAGGCCGCGTGGAGTAACTAATATCACATTCAGGCGCCGCGAGAACGATGTATATTAATTCGGGAGAGTCGCGGGGTAATTGATGTTCCTATTTCTTAAGACAGTTACGAAGCATCCGCGCTATCTATGTGAAGCCTAGAAGATGGCGATACGCTTTCGCTCGTTGTGTATTATGGACGGAAGAGCACTTAGCATAATCGGTATATTCATCGATTCGGCGTATCTGTCAGCTTGTCGAATTCGTAACAATGAAGGCAGCGAATGTCGACGATTGCCCGTCGATAAATTGGGACCGATTTTAAAAGCCGATCTCGAACCGAGTGATTCTCGAAGAAAGGAGACCTGATCGCGCGAACGCCGATATTAACTGCATTAATTACATCCTCGTGTAAGTACCGTATAAAATCGGTAGAAGTCCATTAAAGAGATTTCAGTCCCGCGGAAATATATTGGCGACTTTCGCGATGCGCAGCAGGCTTTCAAATTTCTGTGAAATTATCGTAAAATTTCATAGCAATAAATAGCAATGTGTTCGCAGCACCGGCAAATCTTATTCCATTCCGAGATTTATGCCAATATCGCGAAGCCGGTTTCTCGGAAGAAATCGCATTCACTCGCTTTCATTAGGTCGGATGGAGGCGTATTCGAGTTCGCTCTCGGTATCATCAATGGAAAGACGAGGCGAATGGATACGCTCGCGGCGCCGGCACCGCGCGGAACGTGGAACACGATGTTATTACTTCTCGAGGCATCGATTCATCTCCACGCGAGCAGAGGCACGTGCCTAGACACTCGGTTCATTATCAATGCTGCGGCATTTTCTGCCGCGCGCTCAGCTGATCGTCTTGGCTTCGGTACGACCATAGCGATGCATATAATGCTGTGACGGAAATAAAATCGCTCAACAGTAATAAAAAAAAGCTTGTACAATCGTTCGATCTGTTTAAGTAGTTATAAACCTTTATCTCAAAGCATTGCTATTGTCAATTAATAATGATAAGACATTTTGTTGTATTATGCAAATAACAGAATTCTTCCAATCTTTCTTTTGAGATCTCAAATATATACTTATATTATTATTTGAATAATATTATATTTATACTTCAACAAAATATAAAAATAATAAAAGTATATATTTTTATGTCTATATTTTAGCGAAGTATAAATATGAAAATATGAAATGCTTAAATGTGTGAACTTAAACTATAAGAAAATGAATTTAGAGCTATTGTCAGGAGGAACTACCAAAAGAAAGTATTTGGAAATGACTCGCAGTTATCGATATAGAGTGTCGTATGTATATATTGTGTGATAAATACTTTGATTATGTTTCGATATAATATGCAGAGAATCGTATTGGGTTGAACGTATACAGCTCATTATCAATGCTGCTACACATCCTAACGTGATCATGGACGGATTCCGCGGCACTCAGCTGACCGTCTTAAAACTTTCGAAGGGGAAAGTTATTTTCACAAGACTATTTTCACACTCGCAGATCCGGCCTAAGTGTTTACAGAAGCGTTACATATATCTTCGTTATTCCCTTGTAACTTGCGTGCAACTCGTAATTTAATCAGTTTTATTTCTGGTATTGCGTAAAAATTTATTCGGAGACTATCACTCCGTTACACATTTACGTGGAATTTGCCGTTATTTTTCTAATAAATTACGAAACATTTTCTCGCGATCGACTAGTCAAGCTACTTGAACAATTTGTGCTTATCAATGAAAGCATTTTCGAGGATACGAGACAGGAAAGTATAAACTTAAATCATGAAATGAAGAAAGAAGATTGTATTTCTTTTAACCCTAGCTTCTTTTAACCCTATCCTTAATTTTTGTCTATATTATTACTATGAGTCTGGAAAATTCAGTTTTTAACTGCTTATATTTTAGGTAAATATTAATGTTCTTTTATTTCCTTTTTTTTATTGCCAAAGCCTGCTAAGGGAACTATATAAGTTTTATTTTGGAATCATAAATAGGAAAAAATGTATAAAGGTTTAAAGCAAAGGAGAATTTGTATATAGTTATTTTTTTATAATTAAGGAAAGATAATGATCAATATATAATACGAGCCAATTAAGAAGATTAAAAAATTAAAATGTATTTATTCTCAAATGAATGAATAGATAATAATAAAATAAATTATTATGAACGCTTCGACTGTACTTATTGTTAGTCTTCCTCAGCATCAACAATCTTTAAAAACTGAATCATAAATTGATTAAAATATAATTTAAATCTAGGATTTAAACCAAGATTTAAATTATATTTTAATTAATTTATGATTCAGTTTCTAAAAATTGTTGATGATGAGGAAGACTAAGTACAGTCGAAACGTTCATATTAATTAATTTTATTTTTCTCTATTTATTCATTTAAGGATAAATACACTTTTATTTTTTAATCTTCTTAATTGGCTCGTATTATTGACCATTATCTTTCCTTAATTGCATTTGCATGTATTGAGCTTGATTAGCTAATTATTTATTTTTTTATAGTTTCTGATCGGCTCTACCAGACCATGGTAGTAACGTACTCTTAATAAATTCAGAAAATTTTAAATTTAATAAATACAAATATACCGTGTTTAACAAACCAAATAAAATAATGACGGTAAAGTTTCAATTATTTCGTCCGAATTTTCGTCGAGCGAGCCTCGATTGAAAGTCACGATCGCTTGCATCAACGTCATCATAGATTTCGTGCAACTCCGACGGAGAGCATAAATTCAGCCGAGGTAGGTGAAGCCTGTCAGCCTGCCGTCTAATGTTGAAATCCGACGGGACGTTTTGCGTGACTCGCCTGGCTGACAAGTGTCAACGGCCCGTTACGAGTAGCGTGTATAATTTCACGAGCCACGCGTGATTTTCCTTCATTACGAATTTTATAGCGCGAGTCATGTTCCACCTCGTCGTCGTATCATGCGCTATCGCTAGTCCGTAATTCACAAATAAGTCAATAAGAGTAATTGGGATTCTAAAGAGAATTAAGATTGCGATAATTGGCACTATCTCGACACGCACTATCTCAACTTTCTAAGGAGTGAATGTCAATACGTGCGTTTTATGTAGCGGTACCAATGTAAGCGTATCGCGCGATCACCATCGTTAGATTGCCGCATCAGCGACACGATGTCGCGGCTCGTCTTTACATGCGAGAAGGTCAACGTGCATGAAGTAATGCCCACCTTGCACAAAGGTGCGTTATGACGCGACCGTTTGGCGCGACGCCAGGGTACACCTCGTTGCAATTTGTCCTGTAACCGTGAACGCGGTGCTTATACTGATGCACGGCGCCCTTCGCTGATAAACGGGTGCGCGAGTTCGCGGATCTTTACCTTGCGGATCGCGATACGTGATGGACAATGGAAAGAGAGTATTTGTTATGCGCTCCGGAGCGCGGCCCTTGAGATGCGCGATACAACAGCATAAGTAATGCAAACAAGAATAAGATTATATGCGATACCCTTGAATACATTTTTTTTAAAAGAAATAAAATGTAGAAATTACATGCGTAAACCGATTGGAGATAATGCTTACAAAAGCGCAAATTTCAAGGTCGCGGTAGATAGACAAGCGATTGTAATCGATAAAAAATGCCTATCATATACATCGCTGTGTAAAACTATTTCTGACTACCTGTTACGAAAGATGCAGGAAGTAATGGCGAAAATTACGAGGCAAGGTCGCGGTTTATCGAGAGTTTAAAATACGTAATAACTTGCATAGCGCACACGCACTTTTTGCGCTGAACCGATCGCTGAGAACTTTTGAAGACAGAAAAGTGTAGCGCCGGCTCGTTCACCTTGAGACTTTCTGAGAACGAAAGTAGAACCCCTTTGTTCAATGTAACGAGACCCGATTGTAACGGATATTTCTGAAAGTAGCGAATACTTTCAGAAATATCTGCCGAATCGTCGTTGTGGCGAAATTCCGAGGAAGCCACGAATCATTTGTGCGCGATGAACGGGATGTGGGAACATGCGATTTTTGGACAACCAAAAAGCAGAAGATAAAGGCTGGGCGATGTTGTGCGATGCGAAAAGTTAGCCTGTGAGAAATCGGACCAGTTTATACTTACTCGCGGCATTTCGTAATCTTGGTAAGTTGAAGAGGAGAAAGATAAGATGGCAACTGCATGCAGCCGTTCCTGCAACAATGTGACTTTGGTTGCCATTGCATCAGGCGTTTTTAAATTGTTCTTTGCGTACACTGAACGAATTTATTGAGAAATGAACCGATAAAAATTTTTAAAGAATCTTTAACAAAGATTACCGAGGATGTTCTCAGGAATAAAATCTTATTTTTACAAAATTATAAAAATTATTTTCGATAATAGGCATATTTTGTGACGAGTGCGATGCTATTAATCTAAAAGAGAAGTACTATTTCTACAGAAAAACCTCGAATTAATTTTTTAAATATAAGTAATTAAAGAAAAATTTTTTTACGACTATGTCAAAGTTCGATGTCTTATTGCAAAAATATGATGCAAACGAACGCGTATTGTTATCGTTGCATACAATCTCCGAGATGAATTAAGTTCTCTCATTGTGTTCATAAAGAACTATCTGGTAATTTAGAATTAAGTATGGATTACATTCGAGCGAAGGTGTGACTCTGTTCTTTTGTGCGTTCAGCAAATACGGACATCGAAAGCCTTTATGCCTAATGAGGAGCATAATTGGAAAGGTGAAATCAGGAAATCTCGTCCCACCGGCATTGTACGGAAATTTTTTGCGTTCCATAACACAAGCGGTGGAATTTAGTATTGGTCTCACTTTATTCCACTCGAATTACCTTACAATAATCTAATTACAATAGTAAGCACGCCCAATTAACATAACATTCTCGCTAGACCCCGCCGTGAAAACGCAATTCTAACTGATCGCAACGGTACTCCAGTGGCGAGTTCTCAAGGCGAACTGCGTTTTCCGGAGTAAAAGCGAACGCCCACCGAAGGGAGAGACGAGAAATTTTATTTACATTCTTTTTACAATTTTAACTATCACCTAATTGATATCGCTTATTATCCGCAATTCTTCGAGGAATAGTGATGTGCATGACAATAATTTCAATGATTGATAAAAAATGACATTAAATCTCCTAATATTATAACTCGATGAATATTCGTGAAAACAAATAATCGAAGTAAGAAGTTGAGAACTCAGACCTTGACATCTGTTTGAAAAATCAGCGTTTCTCGCTTTTAAGATATTTTGAAAAATTTTTTTCATTTTTAAAGTCGAAAAAAGGAAATATGATAAGGCTAAAAATCCACTCGAATAAATTATTAATTTCTATCATAATTGTTTTATATTTTGTTGTTAATTTATCACAGTTTATCCTCGAAAACATGCAATGTGAAATATATGAGATCTATCGTTCTTTTTCTTATAGATACATATTTTTAATTGTTAATTAAATATAATTAATATAAAGAAATCGTGTTACATGGACAAAATAGAATCTGATTTTTTTATTCGCGATTTTAGACATCAATAGACTAGTAGTTCTCAACTTCCAATTGCGATAGACGTTCTATTCGCGACGATCATCAATCACAATGCCGTCTTCGGGGAGAGTGGGCCACGCCGCGATTACAAGAAGTTCTTCAGTCGCCAACGCGTCCCATTCACGAATAGAATACAAGACCAACACGCAACACCGGGACGAGTAATCGAGTCTGGGATCAATCGTAACACTCGGCAGTTCTTAACAGCCCTTACTTACTACGCATCAAAATTAAACTCTACAGCGACGTGAAGTAAAATCTATTCTACGAAAAACATTAGAGTTTCAATATAGCATTACAGTTGAGCGGTATAAAATTTTGTTGAAGTTCCAACGATTGATCCCAAACTCTGCTACTCTTCGGTAGGCAAAGGGGCAGGACTAGACGGCCTAGTAATAGCCGAAGCTGATGTCGTGCAACGGCGGCGCCACTCCCTGAGGCAGAGCGTAGTCTCTGGCGAGCTGGTCCAGGATACCGACGCCGCTGCGGGTCTGCGGCTGGGAACGGCGGTCCTGGTTAGCCGGCGCCGGCGCCGGCGCTGGAGCGAACTGAGCCGGTCCCTGATTGTAGAGCTGCGAGGCCGGTGTTGGTTCGTCGTAGGCAGCGCCCTGCAGGGACTGTCGCAACGCTTGGGGTGCAGCAGCGGCCGGAGTGAAAATGGGCGATTTGGGAAGCGCGGGTCTGCTTGGGGCTACCTGCGCGGGAGCGTACACAGCCTGGGTGTGCGACTGTGGCTGGTAAGCCGGACGAGCGGATGCCGCCTGCTGCCGCTGCTGTTGCTGCTGCTGCTGCTGCTGATACTCCTCATATGCCTGCGCCTGGAGGGCCTCCTTGCTTGTGGTCTCGTCGAACAGGGTTGGCGGGGCGACGGTGATACCTTCACCGGCCGGCTGGAAACCGTACTGGTCCGCGCCGTATTCGACTATACGGACCTTACCAGTATCATCGACGAAACCGTACTTGCCCTTCACACCACCGGTCGGCAGCTTGGTTTCAATCTTGAAGGAGCCATCCGCACCCTCAAAACCGTACGTGTACGAACCGTCCTCGTTGTGGCGATTGATTTGCTTCAGGATCGCCACCGGCGTCGGCTTTGGATTCGCTGGCGCGGCCGATTGACGGTCCGGTACAGCGTCGGTCGCGTAGCTACGTGGGGTCGGCTGGCTAGGTCGTTGGGAGTCATACTGGGCATAATCGTCAACGTAATTGCCGCCGGGTTGCTGGTACTGCTGTGCAGACACCGCCAGCAGCGCGGTAAGCACCGTTGCTACCTGAAATACAGAAGCACTGTCAATTCATCGCCTTTCGCAACATATTACCAATTAATATGCTTAGAGCATGTACCACTGAAGGCTGCTTATGTATTAATATGTGATAGAAGCAACATTTAATTGCAATTTTTCCTTACGTTTTTGCTAATTGCATATTTATCTTTGTTTTCTTTAATTATATAAACTAAGTTACAATTAAATAAATTATAATACAAAATTAAGTTATTATTTTAGTTTGGTTCTGCTTTCTTAGCCACTTAATAACTCTTTAGTTTTTGTAATTTAATACTTAAGACTTACAAAAACAAATTACACACAAAAATTGCAACAAATAATTTAGAATAGCAATAACCATATTTTATAGCTCCTCGCTTTAGTGCCGCTAGATTTACTGACTGTTACGCTGCCATTCTTATAGTGCTCGTCGCGTTTTTCAAGAATAGAGCGTCAAGGTTTGATACAAAATAAAGCGAGAATTTCTTTGCGCGTGGCGCAAGGGTGGACATGTAGTGCCACAAAGTTATGAACCGTTAACTTCGTGAAATGCACTTGTGAGATCATCGCGCGACAGCGCGTGAACTTAAGGCTATCCAGCAGGCTATCGAGCAGAACCTTAACCGCTAGATGCGATGGCGTTGCGCCACGGTCGAGAATAGATCGCGTGGAGCTCGAAGGGTACTGGATTCCGCGACGGCAGAACGGGTCTCGAGTCGCGGAAACCGCGCTACGAACGCACACCGATATGGCAAACCGATAAATCAAGTTATTAATCGTGATCGTCCACGCGTGACCGTGTACGTGCTGATTCTAAAATTAACAAGAAATAATTAATTCACTCGATCACATAATTCACTGCATAGTATGCTTCCTGTAACTCTAAGTGAGCGAGCGTGAAATGCCGAGAGAAGGCATTTGAATCAGCATGAATTAACCGAACTTGGAATTGGACTAGCTATTAAACAAATTTCCGCCTGATGAAAATTATTTGCTTTTATCGTATCACGCTACGCTGTTATATTCATGTTTCGTCATTGTCTCTCGTCGACCTGTCAGTATAAATTCCTATTTCTCGATTTAGCAAATATGTGCGCGCAAATATTTGCATTGATAATTCAATTAATTGGCAATTCTTATTTCCGTTCTCCGTGTTCCGCCTATGCTCAGTTTCTTTTCCCTGTGCTCTTAGCGAATTTAAATTACATGAATAAACATGAATAAACTGCATTTCTTTCCTCCTACCTGTTTCTATATACAATTTCTTTATGAAAAAGGATATAATAGTGGAAAAATATTTTGAGAATGCAGAATAATATTTTCACCGCAGGAAAACGGAGAAGAGAGTGCAACAATGGTTTTACATGGCGCACTTTGCAGCAAGAAGTTGATTAACCATGGTTAACCGGTGCTGGTGCAACCGACCTCGAGAACTGTTCGTATTCCCGTCGGTCATCGCACGCAACTGCTCTCGAACATAATGACGAATTATATAATCCTCTTTCCGTAAGCGTCAGTAGGCGCACTATAAAAATAAATGCGTCTCGTGCGGCTCATAATAGGTGAAACCTTAATAAATTTTTCCACGACGTGGAAGAAAGTAGGAAACGGGATCACGAGAGTTGCGCAACGCGACCAAGCCTACGCGTTGATGCCGGACGTTTTCGATCGTTTCGCTTCTTGCCGCGGCTTTAACGATTCCGATGAGCAACGATTAGAGTCGTAATTCTTAAACGGTAAAAAGAAAAACAAGATAAAACGTTAATAAATTGACGCAAAACCTCTCAAAGAGAATTGCGGTCAAATGTAAGCATCGTTCTTTAATTCCTTCTTTAAATCGCACGTATAATGTATAAGCATTGTTCTTTAATTCCTTTTTTAAATGGCACAAATTTGTATAACTTTTATAATAAATTGCGACACGATTCTTCGCAATAATTAGGCTTATTTATAATATTCCATAAAACAGTCCATATTGCCAACAAGCGTAGAAGCACAGAGAATGGAAAGTTAAAAGAAGTATAAAGATTCTGTTAATAAAAACAAGACGAATGAAAATCAGAATAAATTCTTCAGGACTTTTAGCGTCAATTCTCCAAGTCCACGATACGGATATGCACTGATCACAAGCCACAATCACATCACACGCGATTTCCGTACTGGCGCTCGCGTTCGAAGGCGTTTCTCTCCTCCTCTCTCTCTCTTCTCTCTTTTTTCTTTTTTTTTTTGAGGCAAAGATCCGCAAGAAGCGAATACGTGAGGAGAACAATGACGACGATGATGCTGATGATGCACTCAGATACGTACCGTCGCGAGGGTGTGCATCGTGTTTCCCGGCGGTCGGTGGTTGTGTTAGTGTGTGTGAATGTAAGTAGGCAGCGAGGCTAGAGTACCGGCGATTGCTCGAACTGAGGCCCTCATATACCTTACTGGAGCCCCCCCGTTCCTGCCAGCCCCCGCTCCCGCCCTCTTGCACTCCTGTTCGCTCCGGGGGACTTTCACTATCTATTCGACTCCTGTACGTACGGTCGCCTTGTCTCGTTACAGCACCTTATATCCCCTAAATATTCCCCACCAGCCTGGTTTCTCGGGAATCTGGAAAATCGCACTCCGTCGCTCGGTTGGTTGATCCGTGGATCGATTACGGCTAGAATTTCATCATTAATAGCATAACGCTCGAATCAAGCTGCTCCGAAAGAGTTATCGTTCTCGTTGGCCTTTTGCATTTTTCTTAAAAATGGAACGATTCAGAAATCGGTATAGCACGGAAAAATTCCCCTTGTTCCCTTTGTTGATGACATCTTCCTAAACGTACGTATCAAATCTCGCTTAGAAATTGGCAGCCAATACGACGATCATGTAACCCGTCCTGACGAAAAATTAGATCGGTTTTGTGAAACTGGTGTGCCGGGTTTCTAAGGTGAGATATTATGTAAAACTGTGGGGCGATAGGTATAGATCGGGACCACGAAAGAGAAATTACGCAGGAACGCCGATTTAAATAATAATTTGACGAGTGCGCTCGTTCTTATCACCGGCCAACGTCTCGCCTCTCAGTCGCGAAATAAGCCGTAAAAAACAAGCTTATTTTATCTACGCCATGTCGTTCACAATCTTTCTCTCGCAACGGAACCATTTTAAATCCAGTATTGAACCACTAACTTGACAGGTTTTGCAACTACTGTGTCACGCACGTTCGTGTAACTACCCTGAACACATGCTCCTGTTCATACATTCCAAAATTAATCTACAATTTGCAAATTTAAGTCTACTCATGTTTATTATATAGAAACTTAGATATTTTTACTTAGATATCGTACCTAGATCATAGATATTACGCATCACAAGTTATCAAAAGTCGTTAGCACAAAATAAATACAATTCGACAATTTATAATTCAAGAGGGAATATTATTAAAATATTTCTTGAGCTTTTTATCATTATATGATTAAATGCGCGAATTTCAATATATTAAATTACTAATATATAGATATATATTTAAATTATTACTTACTATATATATCACACACAAGGAGTTAACTTATTACTTACTATATTAAGGAGTTAAATTATTACTTACTAAAAGGAAAGAATTAAAACCCCATATAAGTATCATAACACATACTTGATCATCAGTCATTAAAATTAATGAGAAGACGTAAGTTTCTTTACGGACTATGCTATTGAAATACTTCCTATCAAAATCGCACTTCCTGTGAACACATAAATTGTACGAGATCGTTCACATACGAGGATCAAGTGTAATTGACCGCAATTCGAAACATCGAACTTATGTAATATCAATCTCAACAATACGTTCTGCCCCGCGACACTCACTCTCGCTCATGCTCAAGTAGTATCTTGAAAAAGAGAAAGTGTTATTACATATCGCCCCGCCCTGATTTGATTATACATATTTGAAAATCAAATATCGACAGGATAGAATGAACGATACAAACTTACGAAGGTAATATATTCTGTTAAAATCATAATTACATTACTTCGGAGTGATAATTATTATAAACGAAATATACGTATTACAAGTGAAAGAAAGAAAGAAAAAGTCTTAAAAAACGGAGACCAGACAGCGCACTGGATTGCGCTGTCTGATCTCCGTTAGATTCCACGTAATCTGAAAATGGAGAACGCGGCATTGAGCCTCAAAATATAATGGCGTGACTCCCGTTCGTCTCCTTGAAACTGACCGAATGCAAGGTTGAGCAGCGATTCGGTAAAATGGAGTACGGCCTTTGCAGGCCGACCGGCCGGTCACTCGTGATGTTTTCACCTGCGAGTTTACGAAACGCGCCGCGAATTGCATGGGTTCCGCCTGTGAAATTATGCGGTGGATCGGCATTTTGTAACTTTCTATCGGCATATTAGACTGCCGACCAACCAATCGACCGATATTCCCGCCTCTTATTTCGTTAGCTAATTTTTCTTGCCGCGTCACGCGCCAATTAATATCGATTATATGTCGATTACCTGCTGATATTTTTGACATAATTTTAGTATAATCTTATTTGATATTCTATAAAATTATATATATATTATATAATGCTATAATAAAATAATATAGTATAGATATTCGCGCGTGCGCGTGCGAGATATATATTTATAAAACTGTGAATATATAAAATATAAAAACAAGCAATAAAATTTTTATTCGCCAGTGAATAATTAACAAAAAGGTTTATTAGATGTAACCGACTAGGGCTGCAATTTTTCTTCGAACATTTTCAATTTCGAAGGTTCGAAGCTTCGAAGAATCCGAAGAAACGAAGAGAACTTCGAATATCGAAGTTTCGAAGTTTTCGAGTATCGAAGCTTTGTAACAAACAAATCAAATTAATAAAAACAAATCGGCTTTAAATCGAATTAGGCCAATGAACGACCGAATAATACCTGTCTCTTATACACATCTAGATGTGTATAAGAGACAGATTTTACTCTCCCATCCAAAATTCCATAAAAAGAACTTGGAAAATTCTGCATAAACACTATTTTAACTTAAAATAGTGTTTATGCAGAATTTTAATTTTTTCGATTTAAAGCCGATTTGTTTTTATTAATTTGATTTGTTTGTTACAAAGCTTCGATACTCCTAAACTTCGAAACTTCGAATCTTCGAAAAATTCGAAAACTTCGAAACTTCGATATTCGAAGTACTCTTCGTTTCTTCGAATTCTTCGAAGCTTCGAAGTTGCGAAGCTTCGAATAATTAGCACCCCTATAACCGACACAACTGGCCAAATTTATTTAAAAAATCACAACGTTTCGACCATTGGTTCTGGTCCTCTTCAGGTGTTAATAAATTATCATATATAAATTAAGACGAACATTCTATGAATGTGGCGCAGTGCCCAATAAAGCCAATCTAGAATGTTGTTCGAGTCAAGTCAGAAGAAGATATATCAGTAGTCACAGAAAATAAAATAGTCAAAAACTAAAAACTTTCGAAACTTAAAATATGTTCAGTAATTAAAGAATGTGTTAAGAAGCACGTCTGTAACACTCAACCGTTGTCAAAAGAAAAATATAAATATATATAAATATAAATATATACATTTCTTAAAAGATGAGAAAAGAAACGTAAATTTTTTTATCTACTTATGTAATGCAATTGCGTCCTCAAGGTTCTCGAGGCGATTACGATGGTGTAGTTTAACGATGACTTCCACGAGACGTACCCCACGATTAAGACTCGTGATAATCGTTTGTGAACGACCCAGATTATGTCTGCATTTACAGTTTCATTTTGCCGAAGATTTGTTTCGCAGTGGTTCCAATGCCATTTGGTGAAAGGGAACACATCAGTCAATTTTTTACAACTACCGAAAAAACATTTTTAATCTTATAATGAACAGATTGGCCCAGCCATTAAATTTTGCTTACATTAAACGATGTGATCTCTCCAATTATAGCTTCTTAAAATCTCGTCGAATTAATCGATAATACTTAAACGATGTCAATTACCGATTGCTTTGATTAAGGAAAGTAACAATGTATTAAAGATTACATATAAGCATCACAGGAATATAGATACAGAGAAATTTCTGATGTGGCACATTTAATAAAATGTTTTTTGAGCGTTCAATAAATGATCAACAAATTTAAATAAAAACGGTTAGTAAATTTGTAATATCCCTTTCCCTCAGTATATATTAAAACATAAAAATATATATCAGATTTATAATCTTCTAATAATATTTAAAGAAAGACTAAATAAGTCTCATCGAAAACTTCCCGTTAATTCAAGAAGTATTATCTAATTATGATGTATGATGAACACATCACATACACACACAGAATTCTGTATAATTTACTATGAAGTATGCAAGCCTCGCCTTTCACAAATCGCTCTCTTCGAAAACAGTTGCAGCGCCGTTAGCCCTGACATTTACTGATATAGATCATCTCAAGTCAAATTAGTTCCTTGATATGTGATCGTAGGACGTCCAGCAATGCTGTTTACGATGGCACATTTCTCTTGCGTCTTGCGCTTTGCGCCGTTCCCTTATTCTTATTATGTAACTATCACGGGCGTTGCTGTAACGATTTGCGACAAAAACCAATCGACGTTCTTGCCGCAAATAATCCAATAATAAGATGTCAACATAATTATGAAGAACGTTTAGCTATCGAGCTCGGTGATAATTTTTCCGGCTATTGAAACGCGAATCAAAAATGATTTTTTAACGGCCCGATGACGACTCGCCTAGCAGCTTCCTCCGATTAATGTTACGACTTTCTATTTTTATGCAACAAATCGGAAAGGATTGCCCGAGCTTAACAACTCGATCACACAGCTCGCGCGGGAACTGGATCTCTGGTTCGCAAAAACTTAATGGTGTGTTCAACGCTCGGTAGTAAGAGAAGGTGATGTGATTAGCGCTTGGACTATCTAAACGTAAAAGTCGTTCTGTCGTTGTGGCACGTGCGCGTGCGAAAAAAGAACCAATATAGTTGCACACAATTACGTGTGTATTTTATGTGTATGTATTACAATTACGTGTTATTTTATTACATAGTATCAACTATTATATCTATTTTACGTTGTAAGATGTGTGTAGATTTAATATTGAAAAATGAGATACGGTGGAACCATTTTCTAAAAATTATTTTTCTTTATCGAAATGTGCAATGTAGAAAATGTTAATTAAACAAAATTTAATTCCAATTTTTATTGTGTCACACATCAATAGTATATTAATAAAATAAATTCTATTAAGAACTACATTAAGGGAATCTCAATATTAAAAATTAACAATGCCGTAATACTCGTATTAATGATAAATAAAAAAAAATCCATAAAGAAAAGACATTTTTTTACATTTATTAAATAAGCATCACATAAAGTTTTATACATTTACAATGT
This sequence comes from Aphaenogaster ashmeadi, assembly GCA_003063805.1. Classification (NCBI taxonomy): domain Eukaryota; kingdom Metazoa; phylum Arthropoda; class Insecta; order Hymenoptera; family Formicidae; genus Aphaenogaster; species Aphaenogaster ashmeadi. The sequence continues at coordinate 519,046 of NJRQ01000048.1, read as the reverse complement.
GTGAAATGAATATGAATAAAAATATTGTCCTAATTATAATTAATTAGTAGTAATTTATTAAAGGAAAATTCATGCGTGTAAAATTTTCAACTGCACGAATAATCATCAGTCATCAGTGATACATGAAGAAATGAATGTTAATTTTTTTTTATTCAATCTTTGTTGCAATTCATAATATTTTTCAACAAAATAAATTGCAGTGCATTGCAGCATAAACTAAGAGTATAAAAATTAAAGAACAAAATAAAAAAATGTTAAAAAAGCATAGTTATCTTAACGCAATATTATATCGCGTTTTAATAAGAGATACAAATGACTTTCGGCTAACTTAGCGCAAATCAACTTGTTTTATAATTACGTAGTTGCGACAAAAAGAGGAAAGTTATACGTGTTCATTACGCCGATAAAGGAAAGCAAGTTTTGCCGACATCTGGCGCACCGGACCGTCGCACCACGCCTTGCATCAGAATGTCTCGAGAGTGAACGCGGAATCGCGATACTGCGTGCACGCGTGTCGCGCCGCGATAAAATACGTATCGAAGACAAGGGAACGAGAACTCGATTAGAATCGACAAGTCATCATGCGTAACATTTGCATATATACTTTCTTTTTTAAGAATGATTTTTTTTCAAATATCGTTACAAAAAATATATGAACTTTATATGTTTGCAATATATTATGGCAATTAATTGCTGTTCGATATTACACAATATTAAATATAATACTACAGCATTAAATAAATTGACTTTATTTTTGCGACACGCCATGCGGGTATTTTTATTTTAATTATCTTTAATTTTCCTAATCACGTATTTACAATTATTATCTTGATAATCAATGTGAATTTTAACAATTCTATTGTATTTGCGGAAGTCTGAAAGTAGCTGTATTAAACTTTTCTCTCGTAAAACTGATGCTTCTACATATGTGTTCGATTGAGCGGTAGACGCCAATCTCATAGCGGAATCTGAGTAGATCGTGAACTATATTGTGAAAGGTGGGCTCTCTCTCTTTCTCTCTCTCTTTCTTGGGCGGTGGTCCGTGGCACTCTCCACGTATCAGGTATGCGCGACATGTAAGCCCCATGCGTGGAGATTAGGATCCTAAGTCAGAAGCAGAAACGTAATGCTGGCACGAGTCAACTGTTCTTTATATCCACGCAGGAATCACAGCTATTATCATAAAAGAGTGAAAGAAAAAAAATAGCGACATATACGTTGTGTTTTATTGAATATATTACATCTTCCTTATATTACAAAATTAAGATATATTTTTATATATCTTAACTAACATATCATTTCCAGAAAAATGTAATATCACCCCCGTCAACAATTGACGACACAGTTTAATTAAAATCTAATTTTACATGCAATTTCCATCGTGGACGGTGTAATAAAGTAAACTTTTAAAAATTATCTCTCCGTAACTAAATAACGTCATTCATGTTTACTGTTATATCAGAATTCACAAACATGAAATGTATTTCCTTGCATCTGTTATGACGAACCTAAAGACAGGTTGGCATCAGATTTGAATGATGTACAAAAGATGAGGACTGTCGAAGACGAAAAATTCAAAGGAATGCGGTGGAAAGATTGAATGGCGGATCCGCCACAATGCATGTGGATTTTTATTGTACGCGCATTCGGAAAGGCCGAGTGCGAAGGTAGCACGTTAAGTCCTTAGATGTTACACAACGATAAAATTCTTGGGTGTATCCCGATGTAGCCTGATGGCGTTCCTCGCATGCTGGGAAAAAATGCATTTTCAACCGTCAAATAGGGACCTGGGGATCTCCATTACCATGTATTTGGCACATATGATTTGAATTTGCTAGCAAGTACATTGATTAGATCGTCCGATATATTGATCAATATCACTACAAGCCGATCTAAGGACTTCACATCAAGTCTCTGCTATTAATTTTGCGGTTACATCTTGCTTTAACTCGCACAACATTGTATGTATAATATAATACGTTCTTGTGTCACATGTGATACATTATGTGCGGTTAGATATGAACAAAACTGTAATGTCGATCCCAAATTATTTGCAAGTGTAACGCGCATTTAAAATTTTTCGAATAAAGATTGCGGACGCCACGTGAATTAATTCCGTGTATTAATTTTAATATCATTGCGAAATGAAAAAAAATGGAGAGACATTTGCAAGTTGAAATTAAGAATAAGTAAATCATTTTTCGGTGAAAGAGGTAGAGACTTTCCTAAAGCGGAAGAGGAAACATCGGAGAAGCAGAGGTAGAAAATATTGTCTCATTCGAAACTCGCGTGGACAAAAGACAAATACAATCTAAAATATATCTAAATTAATCATAAGTATCTATGCTGATGTAATTTACCACTAAATTACCACTAAATCAGTGTTGTCGAAAATGTATTCCGACGGCGACACTAACCAGTTTTACATGCATTAATTAAATAAATGTTCAGAACAACAATCTTAGAATATCTATAAATAATATATATACATATGCAATATATATGATTGCTCAACTCCCTTTCTCTTTTCTTCCTCTTTTTTTTACCGTTTGTAATTAACCGTGTAAGATGCCAATCCGGCATTGGCGTCGATATTGGTCGCGACATGTCCTTGAGGACTGGCCGGGATCTCGGGCGAAGGATATGTGGATTGCAGTTGCTGACCTTGATACTGCGGTTCGTACTGCGATTGATACTGCGGTCGATATTCCGGCTGGAACCGCGGGCTCACCGTTGCTGGTTGATAATTGACGGGCGCTTTATATCTGAAAAGCCGAAAAATTGGCTCAACCGATTCCTTTCCCATTCCCGTTGAAGCGCGGAGGTGCGACCGATTTCCCGCTAAGTTGAGCAAGTCACGATCTCTGTACTTTCGAGTGATTCACTTGACATTTAACCCGCTCGTTATCTCTTTGCGTTCTCCGCAGCGAGCCGATCTTCCCGCTTGCATTTTAATCCGACTGATTCGGTCGAGTGAAAATTTACAAACATGGTAATCCGTCAAGCAAAATGAAGAACCATGATGCAGAAACCATATAAAGCAAAATTGAGTACCTTACTACAGAAGCCACGTAATTCCCAATTGTCAAATTTTCAATAGAAATAATTAATCTTTATTATAATTTATTATAATTAATTTTTATTTCAAATTTAAAATACGTTTCAAATTTTTGTATAAAGGAGAAGGTGGTAATATGGAACCTGCAGATTTTATGGAACCCCTCAATATCTTAATACGATTTAGTTGCACTCTATGAGTGACAGCTGAAACTTGTACATTAGGTTGCCCTTTGAGCCGTCAGAGCGTTACAGCGTTTCAGCGTTTCTTTTTCTTTG
>NJRQ01000048.1:454175-496509 GCA_003063805.1 Aphaenogaster ashmeadi | reverse complement strand
GTCAATTTAATTTAATTTAATTTATTGCGTATGAACAAGATTACATAAGATACATGTACATGAGAAAGAAAGAAAGAAAATACGCAAAAAGGTGAGGCGCCAGTATGGCTACTGTTTTAATGCCTACCAGTTAACTCGGGTGAATATGCACAATTAGAGAAAGAAAAGAACGGAGACAAAATAGAAAAGAGAATACAAGCAATAATATAAGTAAAATAAACGCATAAACGCATATGACACGCAGACAAAATTAAAAATTCGTTCGTACCTGGGAACACACTGACGCATAGTGGCGTGTCAACACATGCGACATCACACACACACACATCATCCGCACATCAATCAGAGGATGAAATACACGCTGGCGCTACAGCCAGGTTCATATAATGTTGGAAGCAATGAAACTGGAAGCGGCGAGACGAAAAGAGGGTAATGAGGAAGATGATTTTACGGATAGAGGTAACATGCTAAAATATTTGACGGCAGAATAGGAGAAAGAGGCTTGGAATTTGATAGAATGATGCGAAGCGAAGGATAAACAGTTATGATACCGAGTGGCAGAGGTACGAGAGGAATGGAATTCGGAGTTAAGGTGCAAGAGTTGTCGAAGATAGAGAGGAGTATTGGAATGCAAAAGACGATACACAAGGCAGCACAAGTGAAGTACAAAACGCTGCCGTACTTTTAACCATCCAGAGCTTTGGAGTAAAGGAGATATGTGATCGTACTTACGAACACCGTAGGAGAAGCGGAGACAGGAGTTCTGCACTCGCTGGATGCGGCCGAGCAGCCGTTGAGTGAGTGCAGGAATATAAACCACATCCGCGTAGTCAAAAACAGAGAGAACAAGGAGTTGAGATATCAGGAGTTTTTGTGGAGTTGAGAGGATGTGAATTTCATCTTCTTCAGGGTCTATTTCTACTTGCTCAAGGGAACCTCCACCAGTTTTTTTTCAAACTATTCTTATTAGCACTTATAATTTTTCTTTTTTGATCTTGCTATACCTAGAAAAATATTTTAATAATTAATAACATATATTTACCCCTCCTATTTACCCTACATACCCTTTTCCACTGTGCTTTGGTCTTACGTGCCCCATTGCATTTAAGCAACTTGTTATATAGTATCCCATTTTTTATTAATTAACTCTCGAGTCACAGTATTACTTAACTTTGAATTAACAATTTTAGGATTTGTTTTTATAAATTCCATTAAAACACTTTTCTGGCTTTCACTGGCATTTTCCGTGCGTTTTTTAGAGCTTTCATCATCCATCTTTAATGTTTTACTTTTTGGCTTCATTGGCTGCGTTCAGCAGAAAAAGCAGCTTTGCAACAGTTGTAAAATTCTTTAACATGATTGGTTTAGTTTATACACTTAGATCCAGGAGGAACCAAGGGCAAGAACCAATCATATTAAAGAATCTTACAACAGTTGCAAAGCTGCTTTTTCTGCTGAACGCGGCCATTATTTCCTGCACAGCAAATTCTAATCACTAAAGTTGAAACTAGTAGGTACATCGGTGTGCATGAAACAGGATTTTGGATAAATTGCCGATGTAAAAAATGTCTATTTTACCATACATTATTCTATTTTATCATAGACAAAAAAAATAATTCATTAGTTAATATTGATTTGTACATTTTTATCATGTAAAAAAATGATATAAATTATGGTATAAATTATAAGTCCACGCATAAATACAATAAAAATAAGAAGCAATTACAACAACGGATGCAGAATTATATCAATTTCGAGAATAGAAGTGATGGTTGAAAACACCTTCACTACTGTGCAATGTGCCATGCCTGAGCGCGCAAATTTCGGACAGTTTGACTAGTCAACTTTAAACTCTTCTCATTTGAAAACTATTGTAGCCTCGACATTTTGGTATTAAGATTTTTGTCTCAAAATGATCTCAGGAATCTGTCTATAACGGGTGTCACGCGAAGTCTGGGACACCCTGTATATGTATGTATGTATTAATTTCTGGATCCATTATTTCGATCTTATAAATTGATTGCGGCACGCTTAATAGTATCATAAAATTATCGTAACGCAGTCGACTTCGTTGAGATAAATGCGAACTTTAAAAAGACACTCTTTATCAATATATTACAGCCTAGATATTATTTCATCTAAATGTTGCGAGCTGTGTAATGTGTTCGTTATTATATATATCGCCCAGTTATAATCTTAATATCAATCTAGTCGAATCCCGACCGGATTGCTAGCGTCTTGTGCGCTATGGCGCCGTTGCACAAAAATATATAATACAATGCAAAGTATCGCGGAAGTCGGACTCCGCTTTTTGTGCGCGTTGCAGATTGATTTGAAGGAGGCGTCTCCATTTAGAACGGCCTTGTTCACCCATTCCAATCCGCTTATTGCGATTTAACGAACTCATTCCCGCATTTATCATCCAATGTTTACCGAAACGACAAGGCCGTCGTGAGCATCCTGCCATCTTCTCGACGTACTTACTCGTCGATTTTATTAACTGCTCGTGCAAGTATATATGTTTCCGATGAAATGCTTTCGTGATGCGAATGACGTTAACTGCGTCCATTACAAACCCGCTCTTGATCTTAATACGGATCTGGATCTGAAAGCCGCCACCGATATACTTACAAATTTTTCCAAATTTATATATGAACTTAGAGCATTCTGCATTTTTCTCATTTACAGTTATTTAAAATTAAAAGAATACCATTTGTTTCAATACAAAAAGATCGAAAAAATCTAAAATTGCAGACGATAGAAAGGTAAAGAGTATTGAGAAAATAAGTCAATACTTCATCGATTAGTTCATTTAAATAAATTATAATTGTTACATCAAACCCCCGAAGTTATAATGAATAAAATCGACAAATAATGGAAAGCTAAGAATATATGTTCAACTTTTTACTTCAGGAATCGGTAATTCGATTTTCAATATTAAAGATCAGATCTGCTTTTTATTAATCACGCAGTTACCGAATAACTGAAATTACTGACAAAATTCACGTTTCGTTTCATGTCTTTCTGTTTATTTATTTCAAGCTATTTACACGTAAGATTTTACAATGTATGTACCTATGCGTATTCATGACTCTGAACACAAGCGCAAGCTCATACACAACTCCCGTCCTATCACTGAGAGAAAAAAATAGTTGGAATAACAATAATCTCACTATATTTTATAGTGAGTTTTGGCATCAAACATATTTTTATAGTTCATTTAAACATGCAAAATGTAGCAGAATGAACAGAAATTTATAGTCATCATATTTGTTTTGTTATTATTACCATGTGTATAGTAAAGCATGCTAAAACTATATAGTTACCTGTACCAATATTTGCCAAATATTCCAATTGTATTGACTATATAAAATAGTTAATTTCTCTTACCCATTCCATATATTCTATCTTACTATATTTTTACTTCAAATGATTATAATTATTGGTAAAAATTTTACATGGGTCACTTATACTATGCCTATAACGTAATTGTCACCAACATAAATGGTAACACTTACTATAAAAATGATATTTCTAACTAATAATCATCTACTATGTCATTATAGTTCCAAATATCATACATTTTTCTCTCAGTGTACGACGATACAGCTATTCGGTTGAACGCCGAGCGCCAATCTTAATGTCAATCTCCGGTCTTGGGCCCGCTACCGTCTTACGTGAGGATCCACGAAAACCTAACGAAGTGTCGCGGGACCGACCGGCGGGGCCGGTACCGCGCCGCGGCCGGCCGACTGGCGCGGGGATCCGGTCTTGCATCTCGCCGATTAATTTCAAGAATGCACCGCCATTTATAACGAGCCGGCATCCCGCTCGCTTAATGGTTACAGATAGCCCGTGGCAGAGTCGCTCCGACCTCGTACGTGCAACTGCATCCCGTATGCGTCACCATTTCTCATACAGACCGGCGAAGTACGACGCGTTACTAATAGCGCTCGTAGGGATACCCGTTTTCAACTCCTCGAAACAAGGTGGTGACTGCAAAAAAAGGCAGAAACATTATTTTGGATATACCCATTCGTCTTTGATGAAAAAACTCGAGAATTCGACTTTTCTCAATCGTTCCTAGAAAGCAATCAACTAGAAGAAAATAATTTCATTATTTTAAGTGATAAAAATAATTTTACTAATCGTATCAGGATTTTTAGTGATCAGGAGTTTCTTTCATGCGATTGAGTTTGATTTTAAACTATGTCATATCTGTCATGCCGGAATGAGGTAACGCAATCATTATCCGAAAGTCCGGTATGTTGTTTCACAAAAGTTACTACTATTGCAGACCGATTCATGCTGTTTCGTGGATCATTTGCGGCGAAATCGAGCGTAATTAAGCTACTTCCCGTTGAATCATCAGATACGTAAGGCGAAAGTTTCTCCGAATGTTCAAGGCCACTCGCGTCAGAAATATATATATAATGTAATATTCCGCATTGAAGTTGGAAATACCAGTGCCATAATTTCTACCATTCGCGCTATAGCCACTTGCGTGTATCGGAGTTCGCACGTGAGTCTGCGTGTCTAAGTATGCGTATGATTAGAAAGCATTCTTTGAACACACATCAGTCGATGGCGGTAATTTTGATAGATCTCTCGATGCAATCTTCGTTTAAATCAAGAAATACTCATTCGAGATCAATTTTTCAAAGAGATGTAGTTTCTCACGGAACAATTTTCTAAAACTGTTTGACAAAGCTCTTATTTCTCATGGCTATATAATTATAGTACCTACCATTGATTGAATCGTATTGCGTATTTTTAGAGAAGCCAATAAATACACGACTCAATCAATCGCTTTGTCCTGTCATACTTCGACTGAATAGTTAGTAATCAGTTCCTGCATCTTGTTGAAAATCTACATGATGTTATTTCATTCAATTTTTTCGCGAGATCCGTGACCGCAACGATTTCTATGACACGCTGAATGCTCAGCAGCATTTCGAGCATGGAATCGAGCGGATTTCAAGGTTCGGGAATCACGGTAGACTCCGCGATGATTCAGAGAACGAAAATTGTCTTAGCTGTCCAGTGAAATACACTCTTCCAGAGAATCGGTCCCATTAGAGACCGCTGTTTCCCTTTCGACTTCCCATCGATTCTCGCTGATACCTTGACACGCATATTTTCACTTTCGACATGATATGCCCTAGAAATCTGTCCTATGAAAAAGTGGGATTCCCACGATATGAAAACTCATTATCAGCGATCCGAGTTATTCCGCAATTGACAATTCTGAGTAATTTATGTGTGTTTGATCGAAAACAATTGGATCCGCGTGAAAGAACTTAGTTGTTCGATATTCGTTTTTTTATATTTAATAAACTGGCACAGTTTATATTATTATTAATAACAGTGGTCAGCTTATTAAGTATTATCCCGCGCATGCTGAACAAGCAAGATTCTGTTAAAAGCGGATCTCATTTAATAATCCGTGTCGCGTTTGGCCAAATAAAGTCGCGATTTAAATCGTCCGGCTGTAAGATTTACGACTTCGCGCACGCATTATCGTCCGAAGATTTGTTTGCTCGATGCATCCTTCGCGAATACGAATGCGCAATAGGTCGCCTCGAAAGCGTATGTATTTTTTACATAGATATACATAACACGTAGAAAGAATCGCATGACAGGGTCCTTAAAAGCTGCACAAAATACAGATCGAATCTGACAAATTTGCTTTTACACATTTATTTATGCCTCATTTCGTACTACACGCATTTCTCTGCATTTTATTTTTATATCAAGATTGCATTCGATTTCAATGTGTGAGATGAGAAATAAATCACATTTATAGAATAGTCGTTGTTTTTGTATGAATTCAGTAGCATCGTTTAATACTATCATCAATGAGACGGTACTCAAGTAGAATATTAAATTTACATTTCCCTAAGCGTCAGCTAGTAAGACATTTATGCGTGTCTCGACGACGAAAGCAATCATTTTTATGGGACTATAACTGAGAAACTCCGAGGAATGTAACATAAAACTGGCGTTATATGTCAGGATAGCGTACACAATTGAACGCAATGTGTACGAGTCCCATGAGAATCAAAATCTCGACTTTGTCGCTAGACGAATCCTCTTTTACGGAGATCAATATTTTTCTCGATCTGCGGGAGAGAGAGAGAGAGAGAGAGAGGGGGGGGGAGCGAGCCGACTGACTTACAGATACATTGTAGTCACTGCGGAATGCAATTACATTGTCCGCACGGACTGAAGGAATGCGCCGAGAATAAATACGAGTTTTTACAACGTGGAACTGGACCGTAGGCGAGACTGATGGCCCTTGTTCAAACTTTTCGACGATACCGCACCGCATGTTTAAACAGGAAGAGACGTTTGTTATTCTTCATCCACTTCTCCTTTCTCCGCCTCTCTTGCATCAATTAAATAAAATTATTTCTTGAAATCGTTTATTCACGCTCTATTCATGTTGTCTCTTATTTTTTATCTATACTTGCCGCATTATATTTATTTATATGATAAGATTATAAAGTTTCAACATCCTGTTCAATCTGCTTTTCTCTGTCTTCTGATAGCTTAGTCGACGATTATTTTTATTTTACAGCGACACAGAATATTTAAACACTCGAGTGTTTACACGTCTGTAATAATTCATCGCATACGATTAAAAATATTACCCCGCCGCGATGGTATCCGAAGCACCCGGCCGCCGCGATTTTTGCCGGGCACTTAGGAACTCCTTTTGCTTCTCCAGGCGCGAGATACGGATCCCCGGGTCCTCTCGTATCTTGACCTTTCACCGGCGAAATCGCGAAACAATGCCGACGCTCGCGCGGGAACAATGCGCGCATGGATATTCCCTAGGTCGCGGCTGACCTCCGATATAAGACCAGGCTGGCACATCGCTCGGATTCCTGCGAAGGCCCCGCGCGAGTAAATGCACCGGTCGCGGCACAGACACGCAAACAATGCAGATAAAGGGAAAATTTAGCGGCCCGCGTATGCGGTATATACCGTATAGCGCCGCATGCGATCCACAAAGCAGCCTCGATCTCTCTGGCGGCGCAACCGATCTTCGTGAGATACGCCAGCACGAAAAGCGCATCGATACCCGACAGGATATATATCGATGCCTCACTTCAAAGAAGCAGCGACTAAAATTTTACATTCAAGAAAAATTCGTTTAAAATCTTTCATCCTAAAAAATCCAATTGTCCTCATTTTTTCAAATTTAAGAGATTCTAATTCAAGAAAAATTTTTAATTTTCTGTTTTTTTGCAAAATATTGATTTCTTTCGTAGCGCGGAAAAAAAATACTCAGAGTACGTCCCAACAGTACCAACTTTATCTATGTTCGAATTAAAAATCTGGTTTTGAAGAAACATGACAACGTCTAAAAGTTTTTTCTAAAAATTTGAAAACTTTTGGATCTCTACATATATAAGATATTAAACGAAATAAATCTTTTCTTCGCCAGTAAATAAATAAAAAACGACAATTTTGATAATTTAGATTCGACCTACGATACGAACACACGTATTATTTAGCCTTTATGGCTGATAACTTATTTAACATCTTATTATTTGTACGACACATATCTGTAAGTTTCGATATTTTTATATATTAATATTATGCATTTACACCGTGTATTACTTATAATTTATTGTATTTTAGATGATTTATTTGGGCACATTTCATGGTTTTGTGTATGTTACGTAAACTACTGTATCAACGCACTTGAAAAGGACCAAAACCCATGGTCGAAACGTAGTGCTTTATTTTACAATATATCTGGCCAGTCAGGTCGAATCTAAGTTATCCAAATTGTCGTTTTTTATAAGATATTAATTATATATTTTAACGAAATAGCAAATTCGCGGGAAACTATCTGATCGAATATTTTGTTGACTATATAGTTAGACGGAGAATGATTTTATCGCAGTCTTAAATGCGGAAGTCTTAAATTCTGAAATGCAAAACGTTCCCCCATAATCGTTCCTTTCTTGCAGAAACAAACAGTAGCCGAATGCAAATAAAATAGCGGTGCGTCGAGACGGCGCCAATAAATTCGCGCGTGGTTAATCATCGTGAGCGACGTTCCGAGCGAAACGTTCGCTTATACCGTGTGTGCTTGAGTGTAAGCGCGGTCTAAAAGCCCGGTGTAACTTGAGCCGCATTCAGGACGTTTCGTGATACGTATCCGGCGTGAAAAACTCAAAAAAGACGGGATATATCCTTGTCTTCGTGAGAGCTCGCCATCACGAAGGTCGTCCCGCTCGTTCGCAAGGTCGGTTATTCATCCGCGCCCATTGCACAAGGATTTCGTTAAATGCGCTTTATATTCTCCGCCAGTCATCGTCGTCATCACCTCATATCGTAATGCCGCAGAAGCACCGGAATGGACGGTCGTTCCGGGAATTTTACCGCGTTAGACCCGCAACCAATTCCGCGTCCCCTGCCTCCTGATTTTCCATCTCGTAGGATGATTTTGAAAGAGCGGGCAACTTCCGAAAGATGACTGTCATTCTCGAGATTTAAGATTCTTTCTTCCTTCAATCAATTTTGACAAACGATATCACGTGGTACTACATACATATAAATAAGTAAGAGGTATCAAACGATATGAAATGCAAACGTGAACTTGCAATTTTGAATGATTTTTGCAAGTAAGAGCTTTCCCGCACATAAGTCAGTTTTTTGATAATATCATAATGCTAATATCATATTTGCGACATTATTTTATCATTATATTTGGAAATACATAGAAATATATAAAAACGAAGGCAAACAATTTAAAAATTGCAGTTACGTACGAATTGTAGCGCCATGTGCAATAATGACTCGTGCAAAATTGCTCTTATTGTTAGTCGTTAAATTATCGGTTATCCCATCGCGTGATCAAGAACGTTTGATTCATTCGCTCGTTTTATTACATTTTTTTTCGAGATACAGATATTTCGTAAGATTCAGAGTGACCTCCGACGAGGTATTCCGAGGTATCTCTTTGTTGAAATTTTGATGGGATTTAATACCGTCTTTTTCCCTAAAAGTTGTCTGTGGTACTAAACATTTTGTTAATTAAGGTCTTAAATCATAATTTAATTATAATTTAAAGGGTCGTATATCTATATGAATATATAAACGATACTGGGGAGTGCAGTCCGATACCGTTGGTGCAGTCGTTAAGGGCACGTGGGCTGTATTTCCAGAATGCGAAAGTTTTATAGAGCTGTCTGCGACCGAGCGACGGTTTACTCGCAACCTTCAGTTTACGGTAATGAGCACTACACGACTAATTATCGTGCTTTAATATGCCATTCTTTTTTCAAGCTCGTTAACACAACAGTGAAATATCCAAATCCGGATGCAAGTGTACCTGTGTGAAGTTAGCCCCCCAATGTCGAAAAATCAAAAATTTTCTTTTTGCAAACGTTTGCCCATCGTTTGCCCACGAATGTCCCGTTGGAATTTTTGTTTGGCTCTTTCTAGTTTAAAAGTTATAAGCAATTCAATTTTGGGGGGACAATTTTTGCAAACGTTTGCAAAAAGAAAATTTTTGATTTTTCAACATTGGGGGGCCAGTGTGAAGTTGGCCCCCCAAAATTGAATTGCTTATAACTTTTGAACTAGAGGGGGGCAAACAAAAACTCCAATAGGGCATTCGTGGGCAAACGATGAGCAAACGTTTGCAAAAAGAAAATTTTTAATTCGACATTGGGGGACTAACGTTACACAGGTCGTATGTGTAGGTTTGCATTAACCCCTTGGTTGATAGACGAAGAAAATGCTTTTGGACCAAAAATGATTTCGATGAAAGAGTTAATAAAATAATAAAAAGGATACCTACTGGGGGTTTTTTGAGCTGAATCTAAATATGAGGTCAAAATTAAATTCAAAATGGCGAATCTAATATGGCAGACCAAAAATGCAAAAAATTGTTCGATTTGCATAAAAATTAGTTTTCAGGGATTTTTTAGGCCAGTGATTTCAAATTCGAAAAAAAATTTCGAATAAAAATGATGAGTCCTGCTCGGGATTCAGTGTGCGGCATACGAATGACGGCCAAGCGTCATAGTTATTAATTAAAAAAATTAAAAAGTTAAACATTCAAAAAAATTATCCTTAAAAATACAAATTAAGAACAGAAAAAACAAAATAAATTTTTGTTCGCCTTATTGGATCTATAAATTTTTATTTTTATTTTGAAATCAGCGGTTTCAAAAACCTTTAAATACAAATTTTTACACACAGAAAAAAAAGTCAAGACGAATATATTTAAATTAACATTATCATTGTTTCATATATAAGCAAGAAAATATTATTTTCTTAGAAGAATTTTATATTCTTGTATTTCAAAAAGATTATAAATTAATTTGAATATATTGTAATTGTCACATGAAGAATACAATAATAAGATTAAACTGTATTATCTTTATAATATGAATATTCATGGTTTGAAAGTACTGTTATTCTCTATTTAATATTTTTTGCTTTTTATTAATAAAAATTATTTTTGAATAATAAGAGATTATAATTTTCTTTATTGAATTATATAAAATGTTTTAATGCAAGTAATATTTCTTCGTTTAACGCTATACAATCTCATTTTAAGATTTACATGTCAAAAATAAAGATATTTTTGAAATAAGAATATTCTTTTTTTCTGTGTACGCAAATCGGACAATTCTTTGCACTTTTGGACCGCTATATTGGATCCGCCATTTTGAATTTCACAATTTTGACCTCAGATTTGAATTCAGCGATCCCAAAAATATAAAAATATGGTATCCTGTTCTAATTCCTCCAGTATAAATATCTTTTTCTGTAAGTGCGGATATTTCCGTCATGCATCATTCTTGGTCACTTTTGTCAATGACGGATATATCCGTCATTGACAGTCAAGGGGTTAAGGATTACATACCTTTGTCGCGCGCAAAAAATGGGCTACTTTTTGAAATTTTTTTCTCTATAAATAACATAGTAATTAATGCAGATTTTTCTTTTATTTTATTCGTTATATATTTGAGTGTATAATATAAACAATTATTAAGTTTTATAAAAAATTGTAATTTTTATGGGAAGTTGCGTGCACCAGTGCGTGGTTCTAGTGTCTGCACGATAACTCAGCGAGTTTTTAATATTTTTGGATGAAATTTTGACGAAAATATTCTTCATAACATTCTCTACAAACTGTCGGGAGCTTTTTCCGATTTTTCATCTTGTTTTTTTTAATAACAAAAAAGTGAATAAATTTTGAGGCAAAATTGTAACTTTTCTCGAGTTACCTAATTTCGTTAATTTTTATAAATTAAAAATTTTCCCCCGACAGTTTGTAGAGAATGTAAAATGAAGAATTATGAAGAATATTTTCGTTAAAATTTCATCCAAAAATATTAAAAACTCGCTGAATTATCGTGCAGACACTGGAACCATGCACGCGCATCACTGGTGCACGCAACTTCCCATAAAATTACAATTTTTAATAAAACTTAATAATTTTTTATATACATACACTCAAATGTATAATAAATAAAATAAAAAAAACTGCATTGATTACTATGCTATTTACTGACAATGAGAAAAAATTTTCCGAAAATAGCCCATTTTTTGCGCGCGACAAAGGTATGTAACTCCTTAATAGTTATGAATTGTTCCGCGACCATTAATCAATTATTATTGCATCACCTCCGACTGACTTGGTGACAGATAGACTCGCGCATGTCCAATTGCAAAAAAGTATGAACGTTTCTTCGATCAGTAAACGTATTTTCTCGTAGTTTTGTAATGATAAAAACAATTTGGAAAGGTTTTGTGTCAGTATGTAGAAAAAAATTTGCTTTATATACAAGAACAAAGTTCATCAAAAATGACGCATGGCAAGTGCAATTAATTCTGCTAGTTTGCATATTTAGCGACTTCGAGTTCAAAGCGATCTCTACTTCAATGTGGTTCGTAGTCTTGCCTTTGTTGCTTCGTATTTTACAAATAGCAGGCTTAAGAATCCCGTCAAAGAAGCTGCGACTCAAAATTCCTCGCTTTAGGAAAAACTCTTAATCTCTAATAAAGATATATATCCTATCAAGATATATTGTCGGAAACCCCTCGAATCTCTCTCAAGCAGTAATATATGTGTATCCTTTATATTCTTCGACTCTATTCGTGGTCCCCAGGTATTCGAGCATTAACATAATCCCGAGATCGGAGTCAGCCGGGATGAAACGGAGCGTCGCGTCGGAGGGAGCGTCGCGGCGCGACACGGCGCGGTACAGAGATTGAGAATCGCGCGTTAGAGAGAGGGCAAGAGCGGGCCCCCTCGCGAAGGAAGGAAGGAGGGGAGCGCTGATAGAGGCGATCGGTTCTCTCAGATCAGCTGTGAGAGCGGCGTGGCGCCGTGTGCCGCGGCTCTGACCCGCTGTCAGTTGCCCGAGCCCTGTGCTACGGTTAGGACCGCGTATGATCGTCACCTTTTACACGACGACGCGCCGAACTAGCCACGGGCCATCGCGCCGCGTCGTCCTCTCGGCGGCAAGCACGTCCTTCACGTCCCCGTTACGAGATCGGCGATCGGGGCGAGCGATCGACGGTAATCGGCATCCGAGAGAGGCGAAAGGCCAGCAGCGCGGGGAGCAGCGATCGAGAGCGAGTGTGATCGACCGTAATCCGACCTCCGATCGGACCCCCCGTTCGCGAGAGAGATAGCTTGGCGTGTCGTTAAATCGTTAGTCAGTAATCGTCGATTATTGCGGGCTATCGGCAAATTTCCGAGCGAGCGTGTCCCCTCGTCGCGGGAGTCGCGAGTCGCGGGAAAGGTTTCATTTAAGGGCGCGGACGCGTGATTGGTGATCCTCTTCCTTCTTTCTTCTTCTTCTTTTTCTTCCTCTTCTTATTTTGTGTGACGTGGAGAAGTGAACGTTGGGCCTCGATTCCCGTGGAGTCCCCGCGGGAGAACGTAGCGCGAATCCGGGGAGCTGCGAGCTGACGACGCGTCCAGGATGATCTGGTAGAGGAGAGCGAGCAACCCCCTCGTTCGAGAGCGCGAGAAATGGCGTGCGGCATATCGGTCGACGCGACCGCCACGAGCACCGTGCTTCTCCTGCTGGTAAGCCCCCGCGTATTGCTATTTTACGAGCGATCGGACCCCGAGAGGTCGATAATGCGCTCTTGCGAGGGCGTAGTCGACGGCGACGGATACGGTGGTAAGCCGGAGGTTTCCCTGCCATCATTTATTACGAATGTCTATTGTTACTTAAAGTATCCCGACTTTACGAGGCTCTGCAGAGTCCGATAGTAAAATATTTCTGAAAAATTAACGGGTATCGTAACATTTCAGCGTGATCTCGTCAAACCCTGTGAAATACAATGGGATTAAGAGTGACGAAGACAGCGCAAAGTGTGATGAAATAATTGCACGTTTGTTATTTCGTTAGCAATGAGATTCGTAATATCGGTTGGCAAACGCCCGCACTGTCCCGGCTCTCGCGAAATCTCAACGCGTGTACCTTCGTATGCAGAGTGGCATTCACACACGGCGCGTGCACCGTGTCGACTTGTGTACGTGGCTGGAGTCAAGGATAACGTCGTTATCTAGCCCGTGCCCGCTATACTTACATCGAGTATACCTGGCGGATACCATGTAGATACACAATAAACGTCGTCGTCGCGGGCGAGTGCTACTTTCGTTATGCAAGCGCGGAATGTTAACTTATCGCGGTTCCTGCGACCGATCATGCGCCTTTTCTTACGTAATGCAACGTAAGATGAGACCAACGCAAAAATTTCGTGAGCCATACATTTTATAGGCGAGAGAGAGAGAGAGAAAGAGAGAAAGAGAGAGAGAATATACTTCATGATATTTATATAAGTTCCAGCGAACGTCAAAGTGAACCCAATTGATATGATCGGATGATGGAATGTGTCAAATCTGAATTAAATTGATCTCACGAATGAATAAATTATTTAGGCAAACTAATTTGCAAGTCATATTAGATAATTTATGAGTGAGAAAAAAGATATCAGAAATTGATGTAAAAAATGGAATTATTTATACAGGCATATATTTATATATATTATTTATTTATTTATATCTTGAGTTGTTTTGCAGTTTTTGGTTCGAGACACATTAATAAAGCTGACGTAGAATGAGTTCTTAAGGAGGACCATGTTCCTTCGCGACATCGAAACAATTCATAAAGTGGACATTGTAAAATAAATGTGTACACATGTCACGAATATCATGTTAATTTTCTGTACGCCACGTATATAATCATTAGCAGACTGCGAGTAATTAGCGACATTACTGATGTCTCTCGAAATTAATTTTAAAGCGGTAGGTGGCATTAGTAAAGTCTCTCAGTGGCATTAATAATATATATTTAGCTATATCGATGATTCGTATATACATTTTTATTCCTCTGAGACAAATTAAAATATCTTTTTTAAATCAATGTTGAATTTTCAGATGGATTAACTTTGCAATAATATATACAAAGATTCTTTGCATATTTAATTAAGATTTAATTAATAACTGGTGTTTACTCAATCGTAATGAGTTATGTGGTCGTTATTCATGGAGCGCTGATTTTATTAATCAATCAAGATTATTTACATCTTCCTTCTCGCCTGTATTGATTCTTTGCTTCTTTTTTTGTTGAATTAAAGGTCCTATCACAAATTACGTGATTACACACGGTCGAGCTTAAAGCGAGAAATATTTTGCATAAGTGTATTAATTATCGACGAGCCCCAGCGCATTACGAGGCAGCGCTCAACGATGCAATTAAAATTAACGTTTATGACCGTATGACAATTATGGAACCGCCGATCGCAAAGTGATCCGGTTCTCGGCAACTTGTTCGCGCGAATGTTTCTTACGTTGTATAGCGCGTAGCGCTACAAACGAACAATTTCACGAGGATGGAAGGATCTGGAATGCGAGGCGCGTGTAGCTGCGATTTTTCTCAATAGCTGCCTGTCATTGAAAAATCCTGTACGATAAAGCGGGATTTATGGATGCACAAAATTCAATTCGAATCACGAATTATGGGCTCATATACGTTCAGGGGCGCAGCCAGGATTTTATTTGGGGGGAGGGGGGATTTTTAAAAAATTAAAATCACAGAACAACTCATAACTTTTTTAATTAAATAAGATAACAATATTCGTTCAGGACATTTTCTTTAGACCCTAAAACATTTACCATTTCATTTCTCTCTCGGCTTTCAACCTTTCATTTTCATATTTTCATATTTGGTTCCAAAATTTCGGGGGGGGGGGGATTTATTCCTCTAATCCCCCCTCCTTCCTAGCTACGCCACTGTATACGTTTATACGTAAAATACATAATTAATTCATGAAATTCGCGGCATGATTTAAAGCGTGATGTATATCACGTTTGAAATTTAAAATATAAAATGGTATAATGTAGAAATTGCTAGAAAAGCGATTTAATAAAGAAATTCATTTGTAAGCGAAAAATTTTAGCCAAATTCAGCTTCGAGAATGTAGACGTATGTTTTTAAAATAATTTGGAGCGGAGATTGCATTATTAGAAAATTAATTTGCAATATAGCATGAAAAGAAAAGCTATAAAATTATACTATTAAAAACTATAATATTAGAAATGTAACTACAATATTACAAAAATTAAAAATCATTTTGCGTCTTTTGAGAATTATTTTGTGTTTTTTATTATATAAAATTTTATATAAGCTGAATAGCTTTCGTTTCCATGTATAGATTATTTCGACCACGTATATATTTTTCACATCCGACTTTCGTCCCATACGGGTTCACATTGTGTACGATGGCATGTAGGCGGATGCATCTAAAAATTGCAAATTTAAGATGCAGTAATTTATCTGCAAATGTACGAAAAGTTACAACGTTCACGAGAGAATCATTCGGCCAATAGCATCCAGTTAAAAAAGGTTTTTATGGACGACCAGAGCCGTCTCGTCTAATACCGCGGTTACACACGTAATCCTAGCACAAAGTGCACAAACATGATGCCATTATGATGCGACACACGTGTAAAGGACGCACAAGACGGTCCTCGGCGTCACAAAATGTCTTTTATCTGGAATCTCGTTTCGACGTAAATGCATTTTCCGAAGCCGATTTACGTTTGTTATTCCGGAATCTATATGGAAGTTAATAAGAAAGACATCGCGTAATTTTTACATAAATTACTTTATGTCATAAACAAGCTGTTACACTAAATCCGACATCCTCCCATTAACATATCGGATTTCATAGATTCAGCATCTTTCTTCCGCAGACCCCTTCGGTAATTGCTAACATTAAGACATCTTAATGTTCGAGTTCCAACATTGTTAATTCCTATATGTACATAGGGATTAACAATGTTGGAACTCAAACATTGTCGATCTCGAATCTCGCCTTCCACGCATTCCGCTAATTAAGATGCCCCGAGGAAGCAAGTAGCATGAACGAAACTGTACTGACGACACCACGGAATGTCCGAGCCGTTTCTTAATTGACAACGCTGACTGAGGCAGTCTCTTTTAATTAACGTGCCCGCACTCCGTTACAAAGACTCAAGGTAATTGGATAATGAGCGGCTTAAAAATCAAACTTGTACAACACGCGGGATAACCGAGACCGGAAGTGACGAAAATCAGTGCAGTAGCATCTTTCGCTTAATTAAATACATATCAGCAAAAATCAATGCAAAATAAAGGTACACTGCAGGTGGCGTTAACAAGAGGTAATTTCCCGATCGATGATTCTGATAAAATGTAAATAAGTATCCCGCTGATTTTTTTTACCATCTCTTTCCTTTTAATCATCGCAAATAGCGGCAACGCGTAAATGATGGGAATAGCTTTTTCATTCAGTTTTAAGATTAATAATGATGATTTTATCGGTGATTATACTTTGTTAGCTTTCCAATAGATATATGAGGTCACGTGTATATCCCTCGTTATATTTCCAAGGTGCGATTTTGAAATTAACATAGCCGCCGTGATCGGTTCGTTCTTTAATAAATACGTAGCGTGATGCGTTCGCGTGTAATACATAAGTTACGAAATCGCCGTTACACGATAAATCTGCCGTGCATCCTACATCCACTACGTCCAATGAGAGTCACGAAAAGAGGCGGGGATGTGAACTCGATGTTTAAATACCGATTTACCGTCTGAACGCAGTGTCGCTTGAAAAATTGTCTTCAGAACGAGGGACGCCCGTGTGCCGTACAAGTGGCTCTTCGGCGGGGGGTAGGCATATAAAGCATACCTCACCAACAGAGAGCGAAGAGAAATTTATGATTTCGCATAACGGACGAAAGACCGTTTTCCAAGTGCGCCGCGACACGTAACCCTGTCGTCCGCGGTTATTGCGACCCAAGGTCACGGTCAAGCGGGATAACGCTAGGCTCCCAGGCGATCGGCGTAATGTTTGCAGAATTTATGTTCGACGCGCCTGTCTTGTTTGCGCGGTAGGTTATTATAAATCACCAATCCCGATTGACGGTCCTTTACGAACCGTCGCGTCTTTCCCCTCCTTTAATTGAAGACTCCTTCGATTACTTCGATTAATTCTTTTCGGATTCTTGGGATATTTACATTTCGATTACAATTTACTCAAAAAGTATCGATCACAAAGCTTTTATTCATTATAATTTTGTATTTGCTAAGTTACATTTCATGTATATAATTTCTTTTACGAACGTGATTGATATATTTGATATATTGATTTATATTTTATATAGTATTTAAGAGATGAATATTTCGGAAACTTTTAAACGCAATTTTTTATACTTGTTGAAAAAAATTAGCATTTAATTGGCACAGTGTAGATTCGTAAGAAATCCGTGATGTATTAACTTAGCGAAAGGGATGGTGCGTATTTTTGCAGAACGGCAGCAGGAGTTCCTCACAGTCTTTTAATTCCAGAACAGGCGTGCGTGATGTATTCTCGATGCCACACGCGTGCAAACGGTAGCATCGATAAAGGGACCGGTGATTTATATGCGAATTTTTATGCCCGCTGGACACGCGCGTGTCGCATCTTCATGCGAGAATGCACCAAGATCATTAATACCGTTTTTGCTAACGTATGCGAGATGATTTCTTGCCTTTGCCGAGAATATTCCAAAGACTGATTTTCCGTATTTTTTTACTGAAGAAATTTATTAGCGTTGCTGCTTTCCGAGACAAATTAGGATTATTATTATTATTAAATATCTTAATTATATACGACTGAGTAATAAACGTTTTTTACATGTTCCATTCGCGTATCAACATTAAGTGATTTTTATTATATATGTCCATATATAACGATGCAGTTATATTACATACATCATATATGTAATATAACTGCATTTAAATATAACAGTTTTGAGAGGAAAAAGCCTCGATCGAAAATACGACGGCAATCATCGCCGCAAGACGACCTCCGCTCCGATAAAGGACGTTATCCAGGACAGAGAGAAAGAGACTTTTTGCACGAACGGCGTTCCAGGCTGAGGCGCGTGCTCATTGTTACGAGAAGCTATCTCCACAAAACCGGTCCAATGATATTACAGAAAATTTATCGCTCTCGCCTCTCACGGGCGCCGCGCCAGAGCGTGGAAGCGCTGCAACGGTACACACAACTGGGCAAATTGTGGGAGATTCTGCCGGGATTGCCGAACGTTTTACAGAAAGCGCGCGCTTTACGCCACCGTTTTGCGGGCCGCGATCGCTAACGATCAGGAGAAAATCGGCGTAAAAACTCCCGCGCGCGTCGGCCGTTGAAACTCTCGTCGTGGAATCTAGGATAATACGAGACGTCGCGGTAAAAATTTCGTTCTCGGTAAAACGACCAGAGCATTTCCGTTACATTGCGCAGCATTTTCACGCCCTGCACAGCATTTAAAAATGTACGGCGAAGCATGCGGAATGTTAAAACTTGCGCAAGAAGTAGAGCTCATGAAAAATTCATTTTGCAGCGAGATGTGTTTCAAAATCGAATACGTTATCTCCTTCTCACCGTGATACAAAAAAAATGCACTAAAGCATTCCTTAAAGTAAAATGGAAGGTTAAAGAAACCGTTAACATAGTTTAACACACAATCTGTTTTCTTCGCAGGAAGTTATACCAGTCAATCCAGTATTTGCATCTCGAAAGAATGCAGTTATATTTTATTCGAAAAAGTAAAATGCACGATTTTTCTACGATATTTTTTAAAAATAAGCATACGACGATAACGTGAATCAGGCAGAAGCCTAAATCGCGTCTCAAGAACCTCGCCGCAGACTGCACCACCCATGCGTCGAAATCACCATTCTCGAGATATCGCGGCGCCGCGACCGTTGTGTTGATCGAGCGCTAATCAGAAGCGGCGAAAGACACGTTAAACCAACGCATCACATCGTTTATCGCATATCATTGATAAATAAAAAAAATTTCACTAAATGAAACTTTTGCTTTGCACCAAGTTGACATTCTTAACACGAGAGACGACTTTCGCGATTGTTTATTAAAATAATTCGAGATGCAGCAACGTTTATTCTGAAAACTCTTCAGCCATCGAGTGCCTTCAACATCTCATTTCTTTCGCACTTGAATCACTTTATTTCGCATTGTGCAATCGGGTCGATCGTCAATGAATTAGTGACCAGAGATAAAGAATGATTCACGCAATGCACATTCTGCTTAGTGACCAGTTTGAAGCGAACAGCCTTAGTAAGTCAGTAACCTCAGAACAGCCGGTCTGTAAATCTCCCGGCATGCAAAAATAAAACCCTTTTGTGCCGGGGTTGTCGCAAGCCGGTACGCAGTCCTGTCGGGATCTTGGTTATTGAAGCATGAGTAAAGAGACGGCCTGGGCAATGTGTGTATTTGAACAAAATTATTTTTAAATAATTCTTCAAACAATATACATATAATAATGCTTCTTCTAATCTTTAGTTGTAGACAAAACATAATAATGTTTTGTCTTATATATTTGACATATATATAACTTTGGAATAATTATGCGTTAGTTTGTTTGGACAGCTAAATGACTTGTTTTCTAAATTATTATGTCATTTTATTTCTGTGTAAATAATTTATTATTTTATTTTGCACTTACGCGAGAAATAAATCTTTTGCGAATTATTTTTTATTTTATTTATGATGCCTAATAATCATCCTCTGAAAAGATTTATTAATGTAAAAATGATTAAATTATCAGGTTCCGAAATTACATAAGTGACATAAGTCGCAAGTATTCTACCCTGTATTCAGACATGACAATACCGCGTTAGAATGTGATTATATTATTGCAGTCACAATGATAATGTCATAGGTGACTGTGAAGCCGCGATGTACGCTTCGCTGATGGAACTAAATCACGATTAACAGAGAAGATGCATTCGCGAAGAAATGCTTACGGAACCCGTTTCACGGGAACGATTCGACTAATCGCACGGTACCGTACGAGCAGAGGAAATACACGGATGGAATCGAAAGATAGCTCTGTTGTGCGTCTCGAAATACCGTTAACGGACGTAAAGACGCGCGGAATTTACGTTGCATTGTGACGAAGGCGCGTGTAAAGCACGATGGTGCCTCGATAACGGTACATTGTAACAGATAGAGAGCGCCGGTCGGAGCGGCTTGCGTGCCGCTATCCCATCTCGACAAAAAAAAGTTTTAAAAAACTGTAGCAGTTGCACAGGACCATCGATGGCATTTAAATCGAACTAGAAGTGAATCTTCTCCGCCGCATCATAAATTCCATCGGCGCAAAAAAGCGTAATAAAAAGCGGCCGCTCGATGACTGGCAGAGGCATGAGAACGAGGAAGAATATTCGATTAAGGACACAAAAGTGTGAGACTAAAAAGTATATTAAAATATATAAGGACTCTCGAGATTAAAATAAAGGTATAAAAATTAGGCAAATGAGAGTACAGCGCGGAACTCAGTGCGCAAAGAATTAAAACAAAACTTTGTTCATTCTTAAAATTATAAGTGAAGTTGGAATTGACAGAGGAATGTTGGCTTATCCCCTGCGTCCGTGAGAGCGTGAGATTCATCTTTCCGAATTCTTACATTGCTGAAGATGGCTCCAAATGTGGCCGAAACGTACGACGACTAATATATTTATAATTTTAAGAATGAACAAAGTTTTGTGTTTTAATTCTTTGCGCACTGAGTTCCGCGCTGTACTCTCATTTGCCTAATTTTTATACCTTTATTTTAAAAAGTATATGATTATATCAATTACACCGACACATATCGTTGCCCACGTTTGATGACATTATAAAAAACCACGATTGGTAATGAGAAACGGATTGTCCGATCTACTTGTTCCTTTTTTTATCTTAAGAGCCGCGCCGGTAGCCGCGTTATTAACAATTTCGCGTTTTATCGATGGACATTATTATGTACTCGTTTCAGAGTCGGAGAAGAGATGAGAATCGGATTTACCATGATTCCGATATCGTGGACTACAAGTGGCGTAAATACATCAGCCGGGTGTGAATTATCGTTGGTCAGCGGGACAATAATAACGAATGACATGTCAGATTCTCAAGGATCTCGTGATGTATTATTCCACGTCGCTCCGTGATAGTCATTCATCGAGACGCGTCGTTAATGTGTCTCCAACGAGTCTTTTTACATTTCTGAGTATTCGATTCGAGGCTAAATAATTTCCTTTCTCGCTTTTTAACAATATTGGTTATTATTTTTTTCATATCTCGCTGTTGCAATGAGCAATCTCGCGATTCTATTCTTTAACTGTAAAATTCTCAATTTTACAGTTCAAGAACACAGAATTCCTGTATACAAATGCCGAACGTTTAACCGTATCGCTATTCTATGGGGACTAGCCCGCGGAGAACGAATCACATTCTGTATGCCCTCATCCAATTTCCTGCGGGGTTAATAGAAAATTTCCGTTAATTTTTTTTTATAACGCAAAGAGAATGCTTCTCCCTATAGGCAATTCGGCTTGATACATCACGTAGTTCCTGTCACACAATTAACTCGTCATCACGATTAATTGAAACAACAACGTGATACCAGACGGCGATGACGTTATCATCTCCCCTTTGCGTTTCCTCCTTGCCAATTTCTCCCCCTCATTCACAAGATTGTATAACTCATCTCATTACACACACACACACACATAAAAAAATAATACTAGATTATTTTAAACTAATATAATATTAAATAATAACATTAAATTTGAATTCTCTCTCTCTATCTCTCTCTCTCTCTCATGGGTCAACGACAAATTTAATTCCTTTCTTTTTATATTATTCCTGAAGTCTTGGAGGCAATATTTAAATTAATATGTCCCTGTTTACCGCTAAGCATAAAAAATAAAGAACTTATCTGGAATTTCTCAAGAAGCCATAAGACGGGACCGCTTTTAATACCCCAGACGAAACGCGAAGAACGATCTCGCATTCCGCTAACGTCGCCGCTCGAAGGAGCCTCGTCCTGCATGTGCGAAACTTTCACTGTCAGGATAATTCTAAAGACAATACGTTCTCGCTCGCACACACGTTTCGAGCCAATTCGGATGGCGCCAGATATTTTTAAACCAGGACGATAACAGCGGGCTCCAACCGACCGGATTCCGACCGAACCATTATCTCCAGCTAGGAGGAACTACCTTGCGAAATCAAGATCCCCAGGAGGGAAATGTCCGCGTTACGCTAACGCGCGATTTGTTTACACTCGCGGCAATAGGGCTAAAACATATCGATAATTTTCGAATTAGTCCTAAACTTAGCAAGATTAAAAAGAAATTGACAAATCCGAGAGAAACGCATTCTTCACGTAATATTTCTGATATACGCTACGTTTGTACAAAAAAGAAAATAAAAATTGTAACAAATGTAATTTACTAATCTGAATAATTTCAAGATGCTTCATTGGTGAGAAAACGTTGAAAAATCTTTCACGAATTAGTTTGAAATTCAGAATACATGAGGAAGGAATTCAACGCGTGGCCTGGAATATGTGACAACGTCCGAACGTTTAATTTTAGTTTGTCGAAAGTGGGCCGACGTTGTGTAACGAGTGAGCACAATTTAGTTAACGAACCTGTGGTTCGGTGCCGATCCCGAATTATTAAAAAAAATACGACCAACGTCTCACCCACACGAAACTTTGTGATCGCCACGAATCTATTGAGCGAAGGCAAGGCTTCGTTAGAAAATTCTGCCTACGCTCGCACCACTGTAATAAGTCAGCGATCCTATCAATCGCGATGCATTGTTTGTGCGAATGTATGTATCAACCTCTGACTAGCACCCGCGTGACATCAAGCGATCTATTAATCGTTGCGAAATGCTGAAATGGATAGTCGGCGTCGAGCGATTAAAGATTCGACCCAGAGACGAGCGCCGTTATATTATGTCTGATCAGTATTCGATTAAAATTACAGTTTGTCTGATTCTAAAATTTTCATCGCGGCGTCTTCTTTCATAACGAGATTACTTTAATCGCGAATGCATGTAAAATTTCAATGCATAATTTCGATGTTTTATTTACAAATATGAGTGGCTGAAGAGTTATCTGATAATACATAATCCTTTTTGCGAAGATACCGAATTATTCTCGGGACTAACTTCATAGCTTACTGCTAGGTGCCCCATCGGTTAACGTAATTCACGAGGGATTGCACTAACCCAAACGACATTTTCTTATTGGAGAGGCGTCATTAATTCTGGATGATTCTAACGTATAGCGCTGCCCTAACAATTTAACTTACCAACGTACGAAGAGTCTCACATTAAGAGGCTTTAATCTCAGAGCGCTTATCGCCCGCGTCATTTGCATGCAACGTTTCTCAGGCAGATCGTCGATCATAAATTTTTCCGGGATAACATCCCGCAGAAAATACGACAGCGCGTAAAAATTCTCGTCTCCCTGCGAAACAGGTAAAGGGCCCGGCACAAATTCGCTCCCTCCACCCCTTCTCCCCTAAGTTGTAAAACATTTGTCGGCGAAGAAATCAGGTAGGAAGGGCGAGAACTGGCGCTATTAATAGAATTGTGCTTATCTCGTCGGATTCTATATATAGCCGCAGGGTGCAATTTCACAAGGGGGTGTGTGTCGACGGACAGATTATCTGTACCGGTTTTCTGGTATGGTGTGCGTCAATCGTCCGACGAACATGCGGACGTTTAAACATATATAAGGTGATACTCGTGGTGACCGCGTTGAAAATACGCTTCTAAAATTTAGTGAAGTTGAAGCTCATGCTCGTGCAGAACAGGGGAGGAAACTCTGTGATTAATTCGACCTAGCATCGAAGGGTTAGAATGTCGTCTATCTATACATTGCTCATTGGTCGAGATCGCATGTAATGGTAGCGAACTCATTGGGCGCATTCAGCAGAACAAACCGCTTAGTAGCAATCGAATGTGATTGGCTCTTACTTTTAGAACCAACAAGTCAACGTCGAGATTCAGCGGAAAATCTAGTAATGTTGCCCAACTGTTGAGTCTGCTGAATGCGGCTTGGTAGTCGCGGAATTATTTATACCCCTCGAGGCAAGGCCGAGAAAAATGGATTCGAGCACCCACATCTCGTACTCTCTCGTGTACGACCTTAGCTCGTAAATCCTCGCGTTTGTCGGGAAGCAGATCGAAGATTGTGTCGGCCGTATTCTCCGTTCAGCCCCGGTGGACAGCTCGATGTTCCTTGATCGAATCTTTTTAGTTCCGAAAGATCCAGCGCCAAACTATATTCGTTTTACTTGCCGAAGTTTCCAATCCTGATCGCGCCGCGAATCAGTGGGTGCGTTTATTCCCGTGTGTAGAAAGCGAATTTCGTTTGCTCTCACTTCAATTATCAGTTCTAACCCACTTCTATCCGTGAACTGGTTTCGCGATATGAGTTTTTATAAGGAAAAAGTCTGACCAAGTAGGGCAACAATTGCAATGTACGATACTCAGTATATTATTAACCCAAATTATAGAATCTATTTATATCTAAAAAGTGTATTTATATCTAGGAAGCTTTCTAAATCTATATCAAAGTTACTATTAGCAAAGTTATTATTAGTATTTCAATTGAAATGATAATATTTATATGTTTATCAATATATACACGTACGTATCAATATATATCTCTCCAATCGACAGCAATTTCAATTTAACGATCACTGTCACGATCCTTCGGAATGCGTCGTATCGAATTCCATCCCCGTTTCCCTTCTTTTTCTCCGTTCCGCCTTCTTCCGCAGGAATCGAGTCGCGCGCGGGGCCAATCTCACGGGGAATTTCGAGAGGAACTTTAGTACCCTTATCTCGCCGTGGCTATCCCTTGCGTCATATATTTGGGACGTTGACGCCGCTCGTCATGGGTTAGAGGACCTCGGCAAGGACGACGCGGGCGAAGGTAGATCTTGGCAAACAGCCACACGCGTGTCCCGTACCCCATGCCCCGTGCCCATCTTCTTCTCGTGCATTTTTTTCCCTTCCTCATGCAGGACTTTCCCTTTCGCAATCCCGATCGGTCGTTGACAGCGACGTGTCTTCCCGTGAAACCACTCGGTTTGGACTAAACTCATGTGCCAAACTCGAGACGCTCGTTACGTCGACGGTTGCTTAAGCCAACATATTCGCAAGCCTGGATCCGCGAGATCCAGCGTGTTTCGCAATTTTCTATAATTTTACAAATAGAAGATCGTCTCATCCATTTTATTCTTTATACAATATTATTTTTCACGCGATGTGATTCTGTATAGATTTATTATTTGTCTTTCTTGTACATTGTGCCGAGTTTCGTTCGATAAACTTCTCGAATCTCGCTAAATTCATAAATATTTTTTATTTCTTCACTCCATCGACGACATTGACATTTTCGAATGTAATCGGTACTTTGAGGTTTATGTCTGAGATAAAGCCCTCGTGTATCTCCGTGATATTTCTTATGTTCCTTGTAATATTTATGAAATTGTTGATCATGGAACTTGCCAAACAGTGGCGAGAGGTGCGGAATAACGATGCGCCTTTTTCCGATTTTTCTTCTTTTTTTTGAAGGGGGCGGAAAAAGAATTGGCTTCATCCTCAAGGTGAACCTGGCAGGGCTTCATTTAAACCGGACGGATAACCTTTGGCTGAGCGCGCGTGTAGGGATCTTACGGGCAATTAAGCGGTCTTTATGAGCATACAATGTGACATATTCCCCGTGTAATTTCGTCGGGCAAATGCAACGACGACCGCGCACATGCGTCACGTCGTATTTTCTTCATTTTAGCTGCGCATCTCTTTGTGCTCAAATCCGTTTTCAAGGAATTCCACGGTGCAATCATCTCTTGGGCCGAAAGATTACGATGCCGGATCTCCGGTCGGTTTGCACCTCGCGGGCCTCGAAATTCTCGCGTAAGTGCGCGACAATGTTAATCCACTTTGAAATAGTAACCGCGATACGCGACATAATTTCGTATTAATTTAATCCAAAGCGCACCGCGCGAACATTTTCAATTGCTCGTTATCGTAACGCGACAACAACCAAGAGGCTCTTTGATAAAGTGCACTCGTATATAGGTACTTAGCCGACTATAGCCCTTGCTTTCGGCGGAATAGTTTTGCTTTTAAGCTTATGTTCTTTACAACCTGCTGAATCCCTGAAATATCAAACGGATTGGATGTAGGTACGCGTGAAAAAAAATTATCGACCAAATGGATTCTAATAGATTAAAAGCCGAAAGATGCACGACAAAATGTACAGTTAAGAGTAAAGATTATCGCAGTTTTATTGGCGGATGTAGGTAGAAATGCGTCCGATAAACCAATTGGGGTGCTTTAGGGAAGTGCAAGAATCCGAAAGGAGTTATGTAGGGCCATCCG
Organism: Aphaenogaster ashmeadi; assembly: GCA_003063805.1. NCBI lineage: Eukaryota > Metazoa > Arthropoda > Insecta > Hymenoptera > Formicidae > Aphaenogaster > Aphaenogaster ashmeadi. Next base: position 469,728 of record NJRQ01000048.1, on the reverse strand, counting down.
GTGAACGAATGGCATTGAACGACCTTCACAAATCGGGGTCTCTGTCCCGTGAACGGCCTCACGCGGGAAGAGGATTTTTACGTTCGGCTACATCGACACGGCACACACATTGAGACACACAGGCATCGTAACCGAACATCGGTCGAATTATATGTTATTCTGGCCACTCTGATGATCGGCGCTCGGAGCACAATGTCGCGAAGCCCGATCGCGGCTATAAATATCTTCATCGGCGACAATGTGGCATTGATCGCGGCGGACTCGAGGAATTCGCGGCTATCCGTTGTTAATGTCGTTCATCGTGCCTCGGTATAATAGCGAAGGCCAATGCGATTCGTTCTTGTTTCCAAGTTATGGCTGTATATGTATAAGGGTCGCGGGGGAAACACACGCCAAGCAGATTTATAACGTGACGTTTGAACACTGGGTAGATCTAGCTACTAGTTTTTTAGAATCGAATCAATCAGATGATGTCATCATGACACGAGGATCCCATATATCATCTTTTTTCTATTTAATCCCATTCAAAGATATTGCACACACTGACGCTCCATTATAGATGCGAATTTAATCCGTGCACCTGTTCTTTCTTCTATATCCACACTGAAAAAGAAATCTTTTTCAGTTAAATAAATACATTTCTTTGAAATGAAGTTTGACTGAAATAAAAATATTTATCTCACTTAAGAAAAGCATTTTATTATATTAAATAAATTATTTAAATAAAGATAAATATTATTACTTTTAAGATCAAATATAAAACATTTTAAAATGAAAAAACATTTATTTAAGAATAAAAAATTATTTATTATAATGAAGAGGATCTGTTTTTTTAAAACAAGCAGCCGAAAACAAAGAAATTGTTACTTTAAATAATCTATGCTCTTCAAACTCCAAATCTATACTTTGTTTCTACATTATTTAAATTTACATAATCACTGTTTGATTCAAATAAATAATTTCTTTGCAAGTATTTAGATAAATTATTTTTTTAAACCAATTAAAATTTTTTAAAATTTAATACATTTTTTCAATGTAGTATCTACAGAAAGAAACTAGATATAAGTAATTATTCCAGGAAGAAAGAATTTTTTTGTGAAGATCATTAACCCCTTGGCTGATAGGCGAAGAAAATGCTTTTGGGCCAAAAATGATTTCCACAAAAGAGTTAATAAAGTAATAAAAAGGATACCTACTGGGGGTTTTTTGAGTCGTTGAATCTAAATCTGAGGTCAAAATTAAATTCAAAATGGCAGATCTAATATGGCGGACCAAAAATGCAAAAAATTGTCCGATTTGTATAAAAATTAGTTTTCAGGGGTTTTTTAAGCCGGTGATTTCAATTTCGAAAAAAAAATTTAAATTAAAAAGTTAAACATTCAAAAAATTATCCTAAAAAATAAAAATTAAAAATAGAAAAAACAAAAAAAATTTTTGTTCGCCATATTAGATCTATAAATTTTTATTTTGATTTAGAAATCAGCGGTTTCAAAAACCTTTAAATACAAATTTTTATGCAAATCGGACAATTTTTTGTACTTTTGGACCGCTATATTGGATCTGCCATTTTGAATTTCACAATTTTGATCTCAGATTTGAATTCAGCGATCCTAAAAATGTAAAAATATGGTGGCCTGTTCTAATTCCTCTAGTATAAATATCTTTTTCTGATGTGCGGATATTTCCGTCATGCATCATTTTTGGTCACTTTTGTCAATGACGGATATATCCGTCATTGACAGTCAAGGGGTTAAAGATCAACTTAATTATTATGTTTATTTAGCTTAAACAGTTTCCAGTTTAAATTAATAAAATTAGATACGTTGTAGTAAAGAGATACTTATTTAGCAGCACGTGAACTAGATTGGCAAGTGACGTTAATAAAAATAGGGGGAGGCTTATTTACGAAACTACATGAGAGCCACCAAAGGGTTTCAACCGTCCGGTTCTCTTATTCAGTTGAATCCGCCGCGCGACGAGTCGCCGAGACGTCGCGTTGGTCGGGAATGATTAGGCTCCCCGGTTCGTTCGTTTAAACGCGCTCGGCTGGTGACCCTTGATCCGGATGTCGTCGCGTTCGGACACGCGATGGTCCCCACGAGATACATTATTACCATATGGGCGCATCCGGGACAGAGTAACAACGAGCGACGCGATTTATGGGGCCTAACTCTTCCGGCGAGAGACGAGAGTGCGACGCGACGCGGGCGCTTCTCGGCGAGAGCACGCGAACGCGAACAATGCGAGGAAGAGTGCGCTTTGTTGCTTGCTCTCTAATTGGGCGAGTGATCGTATTTTAAAAGCTCCTAAACGACCTTGGAACACGGCGCGAATAAATTGCACGACCGTCGTTCGCTATCTCACCAAGGCGCATTTGTACTCGTTGCCAGCACCTGATATGTACATAATTTATAGTAATGCGCTCGTAAATTGCGTAAACAAACCTTTTTTTAAAGCTTTACAAGATCGATAACACATAGGAATGTTTATTTAAGACTTGTCAATGGCTACGATATTCTGACGTTCTTCCATAATTCTGCATCATTATTTTATTTAATCTTTTCAGATTACCGCAAACAATATCATCTTCGTGTTCCAGGTAGCAAGGTGACGTTATTTGTCGTCATTTTGACGTCAAAATGTCGTCAAAGATGTCATTTTGACGTCAAAATGACGACAAATAGCGTCAGCTTGCTACTTGGCGTGCGATCTCTAGGAAGATAAGATTTAAAATTGAAATTAAATAATTTTTTCTCTTTACAGAAGGAATTTCGGTGATTTCTTCGACAATCAAATAAAAAAATGTACAGTGACTACTAAAAATTTCTAGACGTATATTATCAGTGTAAAAGACCTGGAATATTTTTTTGGATATGTAGCGTTGATAATTGAACTAATATGTTAGTTATACCGGTTTTGAAATTGCGTACTTGCACAATATACATTTTAAGAGCGTACGTTCAGTCGTTCTCTGGGCCCTACGTGCGTTTACGAGATAAAAAAATGATTTAAGGTGTCGTAAGGTGTCATTTACGTCATTAAATTAATTCACGACACCCGCGGTCCATATTTAACAACATTCCTCTTGATTTTACGACGCGCCTCGAACACTTCGTGCCGTCGAAAAAGCGCCGTCGGAACGAAAACTCTGACGGGCGACCCGCGCTTTCGTATAAAAGAGAACTTTTACTTTTCACGAAGCAGGCTGGGTTATAACCGGCCGATATAAATATCTTTCGCTTCCTTAATAAATTTTAATACCCTCGTTAAGAAGTTTAATTGTTCATAAACCGCCCGTGAATTTGCCAAAGTAGTATGAGCGGAACATACAAAGGAGGATATTAACGGCGTATCGTGTATGTTATTTTTGAATGTATAAACGACGATGTAATTAAAAAATTTGTCGTAAAAAAAACAAGGAAAAGAATTACTCTCCGCGCGGTTTGACAAATGTAGAATGTTCATTGCGCAATGTGTTATCGAAGTTGCGACACGAAGGGCCGGTTGTTGCAGTAAAGTTGCATTAACCTTCCGACAATTGCTGCTTTTTGCGATCTTACGATCGTGTCGTACACATGGTGACATATCATCAAAATATATGACTTAATCTCTTACGTAATGAGAAAATAAATAAGCTGCGGGAGACCGGGGGTGTGCCGGCTCCAATAAAAAACCCTGGCTGTTGTCGCGACGACATATTTCCAAAAAAGCGCGTTAAAAACATCAATGTAACATTCGACAACTACATCACATAAATATTTCCTTTCGTAATTTTCCTAAGACAATCTTGCGAAATCTCAGGAATTAAATACGCCATAGCGTTTTAATGCACTCGCTCGGATTTTGAAGCGAGCAGCGCACACTCTCGGTCTCTCACGTGCTCCAGAGAGAGAATCGCGTATCCGCCGTCGGATATATATTTTCAACACTTCGTGTGCAGCGATTTACTTTTTTTCGTGTTCGCCTCTACGCGCAAAGACGCAGGGCGCATCGACAGAGGATAAAAATCGCGGTCGCCATTAAAGTCACCTCGTATTTCCCGTGATTTACGACTGCACGCAACGCTCGAAGCACGAGATGCCGTTATATATATATATTCCTTCGTCGTCTCTCCACGTGTGCGCACGTGTCCATCGATGCTCGGTAAATGCACCCATGCCGATGTGTGCGTATTCGGCTTTGAAAATAACTTACGTACCGCAACGTAAGCAGAGATTACATTTTAAGCGAAACCCACGTGCAAATTCTTAACTCATGTAAAAACAGTAATTTAGAACACAAAGAAAACGGCCATTATTTTTTTTTCTCGCGGCCAGTTATCGTGAAATGTGTTTTCCTGGCCGCGTGTTATTAAAAAGATTAATGGAAAGCGTGAAACACGACGACCCTCGCACACTTTGATTCTCGTAATTCTTCGGAGATCGTTTTTCAAATACTGAAAATTGGGTCCCGCGCATACGGCACGGTACGGCACGAACTGATCTTTATTCATGCACTCGCTCGTCCGTGTCACGGCCATCCAAAGACAGAAAACAACAACATATATTATGCGCCAGATAGCGGAATGTTGTTCATCAGTCACGCCGAAATCTGGACCGGTCATCAAAAAATTCGGCACGACGAAAGAGCCTCTTATCGAGCGGCGTGATCGGTCGTCCCATCCATCGAGCGCATTTAATCGTATACCTTAGACCATATTAATAAATTTACATCTCGCGCAATTTGTCACGGGAATAGAGAAAAAGACCTCGACAACTTGTTACTCGTAACGCATAAGTGACATAATAACTGCCGGTGACGCGACATGCGAAGAGAAAAAATACGAAACTTTACGATGATCGTATCTCATTAATTAAATTCGGAATAAATTTGCGACGAAAGACGCGCGTAACATATGTAGAAAAAAGTAGCTAATAGTTAGCATAATGAGAGCAGCATAAATGCAATTAATTATCCAATGTTATCCAATTCGCTTTAATTTTGTTAATTAATTTATAAAAGACTATTAACTAATCCGTAAAAGACGTAATGCGCAATCAAGTGAATATTTTCTAGTCGTCTTTTTATATCGAAAGAGTCTTCGTTATGGGCCGATTCTTACTTTTTTGTAGGGGCATTCTCCGATTGATATTTTTATGAAACGCACTAACGCCAATTCCCATGCACACTGAGAGAAAAATTTATGATATTTGAGACTATAATTAAATTGTAAATAATTATGGTTAGGGGTGAACCATTTTTATAGTTATTACTGCTATAATGTTAGTAATAGTTAAATTATGGTATTTGTAACTATTTTTTTGTTATTATTTTACTAACATTATAGCAGTAATAACTATAAAAATGGTGCACCTAACCATAATTATTTACAATTTAATTATAGTCATGAATATCATAAATTTTTCTCTCAGTGCACGAAGACAAAATTCCGCGAAGCGATGCGTCTTCGGGTTTCGCATCTTCGCGCGAGGGAATGGGAATCGCGCTTACTCGAGTGTACCGATAAGGTCCGCGACCCGCTGCATGCAGCCTCGTGTATTGAAACACGGCAGATACCTACTTCGCCTCTAGCCCACTTAACGTTACTACCTGTAATCGCTACAACTGTCTGATACCCACCGGCAACGAGCGGGACTGGATGACGCGAAAATAAACATTCTTCTCGGAATTGGCACTTGCAGATTGATCATGAACTATAGAACGAAGAAATATTTCTCTTTTCTTTTTAATTGTTACTGTTGTTATATCGCCCTCGGAGATAAAAAAGGGAAATTACATAGTTTTCCTTTATTTCCTTTATCCTAATTTGGAAAAATTCATGCGCGAAGTATCTTTAATTAAATCTTAGTCGATACTTCAGTCTCGATATTTCGTATGCTTTTATTTTTGGGTAAGTGCGTATTCATTTTAACTGTCTGTCGCACGCACATAAACTTGCTTCGGGAACTTGCTATGTAAATTCCAAGGTATTGTGGTATTGGCAAATGAAATTTATTAATTTAATTAGACTGTCGGTACGAGGAATTATTTATAACGAGATGTTTTAATAAGAGAGTCGCGAAGAATTATGAGGAATAAATTACAGATTCGACATCTTAACCATTGCAACGTTACGGTTGTTCTAACGGTTCCTATCTCGCAACAAGAAGAGAAGCTGCTTGAAGGAGTCGTCGGTATGATAAGAACTACAATTATTCATTCATGTATGATAACAGACGATTGTCATGCACATAGCAATCGCGAATCACTATGCGATTCCACGGCCGTACATAATTTTTTCGTTGAACGGATGAGCACGATGGCATTTGCAATTTAATTTTCAAGCGCATATATCCGTAATTCATGTGCCGCCCGCGCTTGCCTGTCCCGATTGAGTTACTACAACGGACAATTAACGAGAGACCTACGTCCGTTCATCGCGATTATTTCGCGAAGCGACGAGCTACGCCGCAAATGTATGTAGACAATCTCGCAAACGAGAGAGAGAGGGCGAGAGAGACTGTGACCAATCACGATTTCTTTCTCCGCTTAACGACATGGGCGGTCGACCTGCGTTAATTAAAATGTCAACCGAGGAAAAGGAATCACGTCCAAGGCGACGCACGTCGCTGCGACAGTTTTGAAACGGCGGCAAAACGACGGTCGCTAAATTATACCTTTGTCTCGCTTCGGAAATACAGCGATTAGGCTAACAGCTAGTTTTGCCGCGCACTGTTTTGCAGTGTGGGACGTATCCGCTTTGCAGATTTAATCATATGCTCGTTATGTAAGGATACTAATTATCAGAGTGCCAATAAGGTAGACTTACTTTCCAGTTCTACGGCTTGTTTCGCCGAGTCAAACGAGTCCGATGATGAGTTACACAAAAGGCGCATTCGTTCGTTTGACAGATCCAAGCACGTGCTATTGGGGATAGACTCGCGTGTCTGTCGCAGCGCAAAGGAACGCGCGATTGACATGCCCGATTCGTGTCGATATGTACCGAAACGCACAACGGAGTGATGCTTAATTGTAGCATCTTGCCTTCGGACGGCTATTAGCCGTTGAGACGAGCATCGATCGGCCGCAATAACGGCGGTGCACGGCGAGGTGTATTGTGCAAGTGTGCGTACTATGTAGGAGTACCTTGGGTATCGGGCGAGATATGCCTTTCACATAACTGTGAGTAAATGCCAGGCCGCAGCCGCGCGCGCTGGCGGCTCTCCGTGCTCCACCTCCCAGATGAGACCTATCCTCTATCTATCCCGTCGAGCAATAAGCAATAACTTGTTCTCGACGCTCCGCTACGTCAAAAACCGACGATTTTGACCTATATCCGCTCGCATAGCCGCGTATAACTTTAAACCGGGGATCCTTTTGAGCGCCGTCTTCTCAAAACAGTCTAACGATCACGTAAATCATTACGAAATTGTACAATCGTTACTGACGATTTCATTGTAATAAATGAGTTATTAACATGACAGGATTGCCTTGAAATCTTGACGAAGTTGCCGCAATGAGAGCTTAACTGTATCTCTTAGGGAGATCTTATTATAATGGACTTAGATAGAATGAGACTTTATTTAATTCTCAATCAATGTCCATCGTGTGTAATTCAATCGTGTGTAATGAGATTTTAGTGCGACAAGCTTAATATGAAAACCAGACGCCGTTTGCTGTAATCAGATTTTATCGTGAAGTTATGGAACCTTCCCACAGCCTTTTCGCAGATAGCCCCTTTCAGGATTCTTATATAAAAAAAATGATACATCACTAAAACTTGGACAAGGAATCTCTTGGAGAAAGAAATTTCCAAAAATCTTTATCGTCTCGCGTTTATGAGTGAAAGTTTGCTTTAGCTCATTCAATTTACAATAATTTAGCAGATAAATGCTAATGGAAAAATGTTAACGCCGCGCATCGAAAGTATCGGCACGATGTACTGCAACGATGTCGACAAGGCTGCATCGCGGAGTCGCATAGCTTCGCGCGATGCAGCTGCACTCGTGAAACCTCGAGGAGATCCCTGATCTTCCACGTGACGGCAGAAATATTCCGCGAAATCGCATTATAACAGTCGCGATGAGCCATGCGAAATTCAGTATCAATTCCGTGCCAATCCGACCGCGCTACGCTCTTCAAATTGAAATTACCCACCGTCTTTAACGCGCAAATTATATTACACAGCGAGAAGATGATATAACCGTTATATTAAAATTAAAAGCGTCATATAACCGTAATCCTAATTAAAAGAATCGCAGTACCGCGACTCGGATTGTCGGCCGAGTCTGAGACGCGTTTTAAAATGCAACCAACGGTTGTGACATTGGCACCAAATTTACATTTGCATTATAGGACCGCCTAGATCGGCGTTGCGTGACCTCAGACAAAAGTACGTGTTCCACATTCGAAATGTCATGATCGTTGTGTTACGGTGATGTTTCCGATGTCAGTGGTGAGAGACGTTATTCATCAGCCACAGAGTAGCGAGTTTGATTGAAACGTATTTACATTATAAATCACGTTGTATATCGTGCTAGCGCGATAGAATAGATAAGATTATATGATCAATAAGGATGAGATTGTATTTGCAATATTATTCTTCTTGATCTCTGTTTGCTACACAGAATGTCCCAGAATTTCGCACTTTATTTTTATTGACGGATTTTGTGATGAATTTGTGATGAATTTGAAGTTTCTCTGTCATCTAGAAAAATTTCGCAAAAACGCAATTCTTATTAAATGTTGTTACAAGATAAATTCTTAAAAACGCGTAAAGAACGCGTACTCTTCTTTTATTACTTCCAGAACAAAAATTAATTCACGATTATATTCAAAGTATCTTATTTATAAAAGCGACTTTCTGCATGCATTGATCATGTTTGACGTCATACAACCCACATAATACATAGCTAACTTATAATTTTCTTTACGACACTTGCGCAATGTAAATGTCGCCTATTTCCAGAGACAAAGCTTCTGTTAGATATAAAATCGGATATCCTGTTATAGATTTCGCTCTAAGCGTCTCTAGTGCCGCGTGAAGGCCGGCCGCAGTGTAACGCACAATGGACACACACCGGATTCTATTAAGCGAGGCGCACAAAAGCGAGGGAAAAGTAAGACCGACGGTAATAATCGGTCGTTAATGTGCCGGCGAGCGGGCTTTAATTAATTCTTTCGGAGTACGCGGGCTCGTGCGATTACACCGTGGCCCGGAGAACGATTATTAAAACGTCCTGCGGCGCGCGACCGCATAAGGATACCCGGCGAAATTATCCTTCTCTCGTTATGCCTGCCTGTCCTTCCAACGTCAGGATCGTCTGACACGCGTCTACCGCAAACGAGCCGAAAGTGCCGAGAGTACGCGGGAGAGAGGAAAAATAATATTAAAGATTCTCGAGCGACCGCAGGGTGCCGTTGACGAGAGCGCGACATCCTTCCCTCTCGTTCTCGGGGAACGTCGGGGAGAACCTTCCACGGCCTTGCGCGAACACACGCCGCGTGTGTACCCATGTCTCAATTAAATTCCGCTTGAAAACCAGCACGCTCGCGATATTGCGGCACTTTGTAGACCGAGGAGCTAAACATGGGTCATTCTTCATCATATCACACTAGACGCAGTTTCGTACACGGAAAGAATGGTTTTGCTGAAATATTAAAAAATTTGGCCAGATACAGATCTGAAAAATAATTTTGTTGGATCATCAAAATAATTATGTAGGGCACTCCAACATAATGATAATGCTGCAAAAAGTTTTGATATTCTAGCAACTATTTTAGGCGTCCTACATAATTATTTTGATGATCCAACAAAATTATTTTTCAGATCTGTATCTGGCCAAATTTTTTAATATTTCAGCAAAACCGTTCTTTCCGTGTACCAATAGGTCGAACCCACGTTTCTTTGTTTACCTGCGTAGCCCGGCCCGAGTTTTTACGGGAGAACGGTCGATACGCCAAATACGGCCAGCAACCGTCACGAAACTGACGTTGATGGATTCGACGAACAGAAATAGAAAGATTTTTATTAAAAGACAAAGACGTGAGGGATCTCAAATTACGAATCCTTGAATCCTTGAATTAGTATGGGCTACAAATATAGAATTTTCTTTTCAGAACGATTATGTGTGCATGCGCAGAGACCAAAGTAAAATACTTTATATAAAAATACACACTAAAAGAAAGACTTGGTTATAAAAATCCAGGCTTGGTTAATGTTACCAAGCACCTTGTAAAATAGTTTCAACTAAACGTATAATAAGTATTACATAATTTAGTTGGCTCAACTAAACAAAATTTGCTCTTTTATAATTATTACAAATGTTTATAATTATTACAAAATGTTTTGTTATTATTATTATAATCGGTAATAATAATCAAATACTTTAAAAAAAGTATTACTAAACGCATCTCACAATTAAGTTTACCAAGAATTTTTTTTCAGTGCACGAGTGCTAGACATGTGCTTAAATAACTTCTTTAAAAAACACCTGACGGATTTTATTTGTAGTTTGAGAAACCAGTCAGCTGAGGCTTGTCTCTCAGTTGTTCTTAGGTGCAAGTATGGCAAAGCCTTTCACGATCACGAGCGCAATTCGTGCAATCATACTTACCTTCAACCGCGCCGCACTCGCTCCGCTCGTATGCGAAATGCGTTTCTACCGTGTCGGTGGCTAAACGTCCCTCTTCTTGCTCTGCTTTCCTGACGTAATCACGCAAGGCCGCGACGAAGAAATCGCTCCGAGCGGGGCTGTCCACTTATAAAACACTTAGAATAACTAATTTCCAATAATACCCGGCGATATCGTGACAGGCGCGTATCGCATTACCATAATCACTCCGAAATTGGATCACATTACGAGTACCAGCAGTATCGCCAATGAATTAAATTAAAAGAGAGATTCCGTCTTTTTTTTCCAACTTCTAATCTCATAGCAGAATTCGAATATAGCTGATATAATACTTCGAATTTCTAAACTTAGCGCGCACATATCATTTATCTCTCTCTTTTTGTTATTATATACAAATTATATTATCGACATATAGGAATATTTATTAGCTATTACATGAAAATGTTTTTATAATTTCGCATGTTACTATGTTTTTGGTTACATTTTTTTATTGTGTGGCTGTATGTATTTACTACTTGTTCTCGCTTACTCCGATAATTGCCGCTCGTTCGTCGTCGAAGTTGCCGAGGATCGACAAGGGCTGCAAAACCGATGGCAGGCTACTTGCCAATTCCCGTGCATCGACCGGCCGACCAGCACAATAATCGTTTATCGCTTCATTCGCCGACCATTATAAGCAAGCACCATCGGTAATAACGTCTCCCGCTGCGACCATATATCGTCCTGCCAGAGTTACACCGCCACGGATATCGAACGGCGAACGATTTATTAACCCTCCTATCGGCTCCGTTTCGCGATACCGTATCCCGGAGTAATTACCTGATGAGTCTATAATGCAGCGTAATCAACCTGTCACGCGCAAAAAAGGAAAACGCCGCCTCCGCCTCCACCATCATTGTGATGAATGCGAATTTCTTTATTATTCAATCGCACCGGATTATTAAACCAATTTTGTTTGCACGCACGCGCATAAATCCACCGTCGCGTGTACCGCGTGTATAACGTTCGTCTTTCTTTGTAAATAAAATACGGCACGTGTTTTTTCCTTTTGATTTTTTCTTCTTTTTTTCTATCTTTTTGTATGCATAACGTAATATTTAATATCTCATTATGAGCACAAGACACCTTTCGGTCGCTTTATATTAAACTTCAGAACACGTTCTGTAATTTGTGTTATACGATACACGTGGAAAATAATTTTCAATTTAAGAATTATTCTTAAGGCTCGCGCAGTTATATCAAAACAACAATAAATTTGCTACTCTTAAAAGTCCATAAGTAAAAATCGATTGGGGCTAATTGAAGTTTGTCATGTTTTATATAAACTCGCAGATTTATTATTTCTTCTTTCTCTCTCTGTGTCTTGAAATCAAAGGAATGTTTCCCAAAACACATGTTTTTAACGATCTTCAGGTTTATCTGAAAGCTGAATAACATGCTTTGAACGAGAAGAATATTTAAAAATCAGTAGAAGATAATTATACTTCGCAAGTCATCAGTTGTCTCAGATTTTAAGGCCCTGCTATTGCCACCACGAAATATGGTTTTATTCATTGTAGATCGGCGGAATCTTCTTTCCACATCCAAACAAAAAAAAGCAAACTTTTCTTCACGTAATCGGCCGTAATTTCCGAACTTTCACTTTCGGAGGCAACGCCTCGCGTACCGATCGCGGACGAAAGAATGTAACTCCAACGGTTCCTGCCGCAAATCGATCTGCGAACGAGTTGGCATTTTCGTTCTATATGGTGTAAAAATGTTTCCGTAAAATTTTTGCGCGATATTAGCCAATCGCAAGAACGAAAAACCATTTACTGCTAAATACATCGAGAAAATTGCATCGTTGCACGGAGCACAGGGACGCCTGTGTGCAGTAAGTAGATAGTGGACTAACTACTCAGACGTGTTTTTATCATGTTCATGTCGAAAAATGATCGCAACAGGTAGATTTACACGGTAAATGCTCACGGATTTATAACCCGTAACATTCTGCGTTAATTTAGAAAGAGTAAGGGGCCAATAACGAGCAAATAAACGAATATCAAGATATAAGATGTTTAATAAATATAATTCAAATATAGGTATGAAACACAAAAATTGGAACGTTTCAGACTTCACAGAGTCATCTTCAGCCAATAAATAAATAAGATTATGATCTAAAAAAGGTTACATGTAAACAATATTTTGATAGGAATGTAATAAAGAACAAAGGAAGCATATGTCGGCGCAATTAATGTCAAATTTTTGAAACAAATCTTGGAATATACAACGCATAAAAATAATAAAGATGAAAAATAAGTTATTAATATGAAAACCGATTCTGCGTTAAATCTTTATTAGAAATGTGGCAAATACAATAAAAGTTAATGTATCTGAGAGATCGGCAATTTTAAATAACTTCCTTAGCTGTTCCGATTCGATTCAAAGGGTGCGGCCAGACTATGCGCGTTTTACGCGAATATTCGTGATTCGAGCATCGTTCATCCTTGTTTATCATTTGATAAACAACAAGGATGACATGACTCGAATCACGAATATTCGCGTAAAACGCGCATAGTCTGGCTCCGCCCAAACGTGTTACCGCATCATTGTTGTCTATCGATGACGTCCGTTCCGCCGTCGAGCTTCGCGCGAACGTCGCGTACGAGAATCCAAACACACGCCCACGTACAAGGAAGTCATTAGGATGATGTATCTGATGCGAGGCGCCACGACTCGACCCGAATACTTTCGATACGCGTGCCTGTTACTTTCTTATATACACAGGACTCCTCCGTGACGCTGTATAACCTTGTGATTATCCAACGCTGAAGAAAGAGTTACGCGTAAACGTTTTTGAAAATGTAATGCGTTTTCACTTCGATTCTTAATAATGAGAGATTTTATCTACTCTAGGCAATCTGCTCTCAAAATCAGAACAGTATTGCGAATAGTATTTGGCTCCAGACGTGGCAAGGTCTGTGCGCAAGTATGTTGATAAAGTCATCTCGATCAATTTTCTTCGGAATTCATCTGATAAGCAAATATTTTTATCACGAATACAAAATAGAAAAATGTGTGTATCGGGGCAATGAATTAGGGAAATTTAAAATTTGAAATTTAAAATTTAACAAAAAATTATAGATTCTTATATTTACGTACTATTCACGCGGAAAGTAAATAGCTCGTTTCATGCTAAATTACTAGAAGTTCTTTTGTGACCATATGCCGAATTTTAATTTTTCCGACAACTTCTCAACCATTTTAAGATGTGACATAGGCGCCCTTACAACTTTTTTCAAGGGGGGGCAGAGTGTAAATACACTTAGGGGTATTATTTTTGTAAGGCTCTGCCAAACGAACGTTATTTAATATTTTCAAATAACATTTTTTTAAAGAAATATTTATGCAGATTTTTATTTTTAAGTGTATAAATTTCAAATAACAATTATTTGGTTGTCAATCATAAAGTCATTCTAAATTGAAAAAATTAAAATCCAGGGGGCATATACCCCCCCTTGCTCTCCCTCATGGGCACCCATGAGATGTGACCTTTAATTATGTAAGTTAAGATGAAATTACTGTTCTGCACTGAAGAGGACTCGAACTGTGAGTCGAAACGTGTGCGATTTAATGTAATATTGTTAATATTATGCGATTTAGCGTTTAAATAAACGCCCTTTAAGACCTATTTGACTGTATTTGCACAATTATATCCAGTGCTGGCTCTTAAGGCATTCTCAAATTTGTTATTTAATTTAATTAATTTTAGAGCCTTTATCGATTTAACTTTTAAATTACTAGAAATTTGTACACTATTTTCGTAATATCCAAATACAATTAATAATACCAATTGTATAATTTAACAATAATGTCTTTGGTAATATTAAGCGATTTCTATGGAACCTGCGTTACATAAACTATCGCAAATGCGTTACATATCGCGGATATTTTGTGTGAAATACTTTTCCCGAGTTTGCTTAATACAACGATTTTGCTTAAAAATCTCGCGGTTTCTTTTAGGCATCGCTTGCCGTGTCGCGCTTATAAAACGCGCGATCGCGCTCGCCGGTGTCTCTTACCGCTTACGTAAATTATTTAGAAGCTGCGTGTGTGGGAGGGCGGTATTTATATACGACAGCGACTCGGAGTACGAAATTACGCCACTGTGTTCATTGTATAAGTATATTGTCGACATACGCAGGCTAGTTAAACTTTCGCTCGACGAACATTGAAAACTGACCCTTGACTGTCTTGGCAATAGAATGCGCGATAAATCTGCTACCTGATATCGATCGAAGGATACGCTCAATGCAAAAATATGTCAAACGGATTAACGGCACAGATACGTTCTCCACAGTAAATAACGTCGATTCCGAAAAATATTTATATCACAAAATAGACACCGAAACTTCGATTCTCATCCGACATTTTTTCATCCCTTGTATTGACCCGCAAAGAATTAATCATGTTAGTAAATCCTTTAATAAGTATTTGCCTCGTTGTTACCGTGGTCTCGAAATTAATCGCAATTATGAGAATTCGCGAGAACCCTGATTTAGGTAATAGTGTCTCGAATAAAACTGTGGCGGAAATCATTCTTCGCAAAACATGAGATACGATATGATCGCATATAAAAACTAGGGCTCGCTATTATACGTTTAATCGAAAACACGTTTACACGTATAATTAGCATATCTGTATAATATAAACGTTTTTCCGTACACGTGTTTTAAGGGGCTATTATACGTTTAAACAATAATAATACGTTTACGAAAATATACGTATATTTAGCACATCCGTTTATTATAAACGTTTTTTAAATATTTTCACGTTTTTCGCCCTATGATATATGGCCAACTTCTGATTCGTGCATTAGATTAAGTAAAGTAAAACATAACGTGTCAATTTCTAATTTCTAATTTCTAACGCACAAGTCAGAAGTTGGTCATATTCGCAGG